>JAKSZT010054055.1:3831620-3939558 GCA_026826555.1 Tolypeutes matacus | reverse complement strand
AGACAAAGAAAGAAAAATAAATTCTCTCCGATTGCTCTCAATACCTCAGCTCCTGGCTGGTCAAAAAAGCCAGAAATGACCTTCCCAGCTTCCTCCGCCCCCGCAGGTCCTTTGGCCGGGGCAGTGGGCCCGTTTAGAGAACCCCAGCACCCAGGCTAAGCCCTGGGGGCCGAACGTGGTGTCCTGGATTGGGAACTGCGCCCCTGGGATCTCAGGGGTCAGCAATGGCGCGGCGATTGGACCTGATACAACCGCGTTGTGTATGTTGCTTTGCAGACTCTTGGCGGGTTGCCCGGCAAATGTTATCCCACCCGATCCCGAAACGATCCCTTTGCAGAAAAGGCACTCATGGTGGGGGGATATATACTTTGCTTAAGGTCATCCCGAGTCCCGACCCTCCCTGAAGCGGAAGATTCCATCCCAACCAGTGCCTCTTCCCGGTGGTTCGTATCTCGCATCCCAAACACGTGTCCCCAAGACAAGCTCCTGATGAAAGGGGCGGCATCTGTGACGCGAGCTGGGCGCCGGGGTCTGTAACCCCGCGCAGATCCCCACGCAGCACTTGTGTGGATCTGCCCAAGCAAGTTCTCGTTTTTGGCTCTCGGGGGCCATTCCGGGCTCATTTCTCTTCCATTCCACACGCCGTCCCCAGAGGAAACTTTAGGTTAGTTTTGTCTGTTCTCGATGGGTTTTGGGCTGGAGTTGGCGGAGGCTTTGTTACTAAATCTGTTTAGGGATACTTTGAAGAATTTGGTTTGAACAATTCGGGAAGAAGGAAAGAATCGATTCGATTAGTGCTGTGTAGACAGAGCCCCCACATTTGGTGAGGCCCGAGGAAGAGGTAGTACCAACACACGTAGACGCCTGCGCGCCCCCCCACACCCCAGTTTAACTTTTCCTGAAATTTTGAATTGTTGCGTCTCCTTTCCTCTTTCGGATCTAGCAGTTCCGGATCGCCGGCGCAAGCCGGGCGGCGGGCTGGCTAGTGAAGGCCCGGCAGGTCCCGCGGTGCGCTTGGGTGTGCGCTCACCTCCCGCGTTTTCCTGAGAGCTTTCTCTGTGCTTGGGGTTCCCGCCCCATTTCCCAAATAACCCTGAAGAGGTTCCGCGGGGAGGGATGGGGACGGAGAGGGGTGAGGCCTTGGGGTCAGCGCAACCGCGATGCGGGCACCACTCAGCTGCTGGACTCGGGACAGGGGTCTGCAGAGCCGCCACCAGCTACGCTTTCCCCGCGTCTTCGCTTCACTTCCAGTTTCAGCCTAACGCTCCAGGAAAAAGTCTTCCTTGATTGACCGAAACATTTTAAGTAAAAATATGTAAGAAGTCACCAAACACGTTAAAAAAAATAAACAATTCTTGGACCAAGTCTCGCCCCCTCATCTTCCAAACATACGGTTAACAAAAAATGGGGCAGTTTTGTAGGTGCGCTGGAGGCGCCGCCGGAGCTGGAAAGTAGCCGCAGGGCGCTGAACTTCGCCTAGCGCTGGAGCTGGAAATGGCCGGGGCTAGGGGGCGAGGAGGTGCCGGGCTCCGCGGCTGGGGGCGCGGGAGTTCTCGGCCGGGTGTCTAGCTACCCGCCCGGCGGGCTGAATAGGAGCCCGCGCCGCGGGAGCCGGGCGGACAGACTGCGGGACGGCGCGCCAGATTTGCCCCGCGGCGAACGCAGAGAGCGGCTGGGAGGCCCCGAAGCAGACCCGGCTGCAACGAATTCCGCGCTCTCGGAGCGAAGGCGGCTCTGCCGCATTCTTCAGGCCTCCCCAGACCGGGTTAAAGAAACTAGGGCGTTCCGCGTCCTCTCCATTGTCGGGTCTTCCGCGGGAAACTGGACGTGGGACATGGCGGGAGTTGGACCTTGCGTCTAGCGGGCAACAACGAAGCAGGTGTGTGCACTGACACACGCAACCCACACGCACACCAGACACACATGCACACAACAGATGCACACCCTCACAACCCAACAGCCACAGCCACACAACATCCGCAGCAATGCACAACTGCATCACACATGCACAGCACACTCAGCACCCACCCGCCATACACCTACCCCGCCACGCACACATTACTAGCGCCTGTCCCTCTGGAACCCCTCAATTCGGCGGGGAGTCTTTATGGGTGGGATTACTGGTTTCACTTCCTGACTCCTGGACTGTTTTCTTTCATAAGAAAAGGGTTAGTCTGCTCTCCTCGTCCTGATCTGGATATCAGAATTGGGGAGAAGGGGAAAGACTTTTATCTGCTGGGCTGGGTCTTGGGAGAATGGGGAAGAGGGCCGGATGACCGCGGGGGCACCCCAGGTGCACGGGCAACCCCTTCTCCTCAAAGTAAAAATAAATAAATAAATAAAATAAATAAAAATCACAATTTAAAAAATAATCACGTCGCCTCTTCCTCTGTATACCGCCGCGTTAGGATCTGGGCCCCCAGGCCTCGGGGAAGGGGAGCGTCGACAGGAGGAGGGTCGGAGGCAACTCAGTCCCACCTCCCACCCCTACCCTTCCCCTCTCTTCCAAATCCTCGCCCACTTTGGCTCCTCAATTCCGTGGGCGGACTGGGGGGAACCTAAACCTAAAGGAGGGGTCCAAGCGCGCTGTTTAAGGAGAGGGCGGGGCCTCGAGCACCACCTCTCGCCCCCCCATCCACCCTCCATCGTCGTCAATCACCCTTATTAATTCCCGCTGGAAAACGATCACACTCTGGAAGTTCACCAACTGCGATCGGGGAAAAGGCAGGAGGATGATGGGGAAGGGGGCTGGGGAAGGGGGAAGGGCTTGCAGTGCCCGGGTTTGGGGACTGTGTGTTTGCCAGAGGCCCCCAGGGTAACTAAGCCGAGCTGAGTCACCCAGTCCCATTTTCTCCAACCAATTTGCCCCTCCCCCTCCTCTGGAGACCCCCCTTGACCACTCTCTGAGCTGATCCCCACCTGTCCAGGCCTGACCTTGCTGGAGGAACAGCTTCCACACTGGGGGAGGGGAGGGAACAAGGACAAGCCCTCCCCAGCCCCAATTCTGGATAGTATATTCTCAGCCCCACCCCACCCCCAGCCAACCAGGCTGGGCACTGGCTGCCTCCATTCTTTCCAGAGGAAAGGGAAGGAGGGCCAAGGGGTGGTTCTCTGGCTGTCCAAAGCTGGAGGAATTGTTCCTGGAGATCCCTCTAAGGCACCTGCTGGGCCTTTGGTGGGGAAGGAGAGCAGCTGTGATCTGAGACCTGTGCCTTGGGTGACATCACCACTATCATCATAGCTAAGGCTTCTTAAGTGTTTTTCTATGTTCCAGGCATTGTGCCCTTTTATGCATTATTTTATTTATTTATTTATTTATTTATTTTATTTATTTATTTTAAGATTTTATTTTTTTTATTTATTCATTCATACCCCGCCCCCCGCCGCTCGCGCTGGCCGGGTCAGCCAACCACGCCATGCGGGCGGGCCTGCCCCCACCAGGAGGCCCCGGGAACCGAACCCGGGGCCTCCCACATGGCAAACGGGAGCCCCACTGATTGAGCCACAGCCGCTTCCCGTGCATTACTTTATTTAGCCCTCACACAAATTCTATGAGGTGGTATTGGTATTATCCCCACTGTGCAGATAAGGAAATTGAAGCACAAAGACGTAATTTATCTAAAAAGCTGGAATTGGAACCCAAGATGGCTTGCCCTGCTAACTATCATGTAATTGTCTTACCTGGAGAAGCACCACTCAGCAAGGACAGAGAAAGGGCTGAAGAAGGGCTCAGGAGTGAGAGGAGACCCCAGGAGAGGGACGCCCTCTGTAGGGTGGTGGCAGAAGAAGGAGTAATATTTTATTGTGTGCTAGACACAATTCTAAGTGCTTTACATGCATCTTCTCATTTAAGTCTTCTATAACTGTAAGGGAGGCCTATTTTATATCCCCATTTTTCAAATGAGGAGACTGAGGCACGGAAAAAGGCGATCAGGTCCTATGCCAACTTGGCTTGAGGTAAGAAAGTAGGGAAAGACTTGGGACCAAGAGTCAGGAGGTCCCACGCTGTGGAGGGCTCCAAATGCCAACTGAGAGCTTAGAGTGGGACCCATGGGCAGTAGGGAGGACCAGGATGAGCACTGAGAGGCTTCCTAGGGATATCTTGGGTACCCGGTAGGCCAGGAAGGCAAGAGGCAGGGGGCAGAAAGCTCAGCTAGGAGGCTATTGCAGTAGGTCAAGCATGAAGTGAAGAGGGAGGGCCCAGGGGGCAGGTGGCAGAGGCAAAGGAAAAGAAGAGAAGCGTGAGAAGGGTGCCTCAGAAACAGACTCTGGGCCGGGTGACTGTACCAGAAGAGGGTAGAGGCAAGAATGCCTTGGAAGTGCCTGGCTTGGGCAACCAGAGGAGCCCTGGGAAGAAGCCATGTGTTTGGTTCAGAGATCCAGGCATCTGATGGGCAGAAGGACCAGCCACCAAGATTCTGGGCTTGGACACTCCAGCAGGCAGCCAGCCACGCTGACTGGTTTCCCTCCATGCCCCTGCGCAGGTGTCATGCCTTGGCCCTGAAGGTGAAACTTGCATATATGCGGATGGAGGCAAATTAGAGTAACCCAGCCTGGGCCTTGAGCCCCAAGCCAGTGAGGCAGGGCCTCCCCCACCTCCGGGGAGGGGAAGAGCCACCCCCAGCCCTGACTCACTCTCTGACATGCCGCCTGGAATGCCGCTTCCCCAGCCAAGCCTCCTCCAACTTGGGGAACTTGCTCCTGGAATCATCCTGAAGCTCAGGCCAAACAGATCACAAACCCAAGAACCTGGGGCTGGGGACCTAAGGCTTTCTGAATCAGGGTAAGGATTTCTTCTGAGTTCTCCTTGGAGAACGGAGAGGGGAGGAGGCAGGAAGAACGCCTGGGTAATAGGATATTTATACGTGTACAATGCACATGGCATTCCCAAAAGCATTCTCACATCCATAACATCGCCATCTGGGAAGTGGGTGCTTCCTTAGCCCCATATGACAGATGAAGACTCTGAGACCCATCCTGTGAAGTGCCTGGCCAGAGAAGACCTGGCTAGCGTGTACAGAGCTGGATCTCCAGTTCAGGTCTTCTGACTCGGTGCTCTTTGCACAACTCTGTGGTTTGATGTTAGGCTGAGGGGACAGGAAGCTAATTCTGGAGGCTGGGGCTCAATTTGGGAACCGCTGACCCTCAGGAATCCAGACAGACATGGGAAAGAAGCTTTTAATCCTTTCAGCCCTCAAGAACCTCAGTGACAAGTGAGCTCCAGCTTCTAGAGAAAGGCCATGCTGGACCGGGCACCCCACCTCGAGCTCCTTCAAGACTCACCAGAATTCAATACTCTATTTTATTTTTTTTAGGATGTACTGGGATCTCGTACATGGGAAGCAGGTGCTCAAACTACTGAACTACACTCACTCCCCAAACACTCCATTTTTAAGTACCTAGTGGGTACAGAGTCTGTGTGGGTGCCTTGGGAGATTGGACTAGGGCCCTTTAAAGTCTCACCTACAGTGAATTTGGCAATTGGTGTGTATTAAAATTGTGAAAAAAATAGATGAAAGTGAATAAATATATATATAGCTATGGATACATAAACACACACGTTCAGTGAATACTTATAAACTAGGTACCCAGTTGAAGAAGTAGAACTTTGCCAGGTCCCAGGAGCCCCCTGCATCCCCCTCCTGGCTCATAATCTCTCCTTGCCCTAAGCAACCACTGTCCTGGCTGCTGTGTTAATCACTTCCCTGATTTTCCTTCTAGTTTTATCACCCATGTCTGCTTACTTTCACCTGTTTATGAATTTTAAGTAAGTGGAATCATCCTGCACATATGATTCTTGCTCCCCTCGCTTGACAGTTCATTGATTCAAGACATCCTCCCCTGACTCCCCTCACCCGGGGCTGGAACAAGCCCCCAGGCTTGGCTGGAACAGATGCTCAGCTATACCCTCCCCCTGTATCAGATGCTCCACAAGGGCAGGAGTGGCAGCTGACACCTCTTGTGAGCAGTGTCCACAGGATGGGGCACATAGTAAATGCTCAGTAAGCAGGCACTGAATGAATGAATGAGAAGAGTGAAATACTGCACCTCTGCTTACATTGATCAGAAATTCCAGGGCAGGAGTGATATGGGAGCCATAGAGTGACAATCAGGAAGTAGGCTCCTTCCAAAGAGCCTGCACTCCCTCCCTGTCCTTCTGCTGCTCCTCAGGGCTGAGAGGCCCTGTTACCTGCCTTCCTCAGCTCCTCACCCTCACAGGGTCTGCCCCTCAAACGCATGGAATACTTTCCCACTCAGGATTTCAGCTAATCCTCACCACGCTGTCAGATAGGTGGGGCAGCAAGTATCGCTGTCCCCATTTCACAGATGAAGAAACCAATGCTCAGAGCAGCTCGGAGCCGTGCCCAACATTGCACAACCAGCAAGTGGCAGATCTGGGATTGGAACCCCAGCCCCCTGACTCTGGGGATCTCTGGAACGGACGAAGAAGGACACAGCGACAGAACTCTCAGTTAGTGGCTGTTGTGTGGGTCTGAAGGGGCCATGTGAAGGGGAGACATGGCCTGAGTGAAGCCCTCATCTCTGCAGAGGGCACTACAAGGACAGGAGTCAAGACTTGGAGAGAAATAAGGCAACTGGCGGCATGGGAAATAAGCAGTGGGGATGCGAGAATCACCGGCAGGAGCACAAAGGGCTTCAGACTAATTCTGTGTGACTTTTGAGGCCAGAATGCAAAGAACCCAAATGCAAGCCACAGGAATGTAGGTTTGGGTTCAATATAAGGAAGAAATTTTTACTAATTAGAGATTTCCCCAAAGCAGCACATCCTCCCCCTCTGTCTTGGGCACTGACTTGTTCTACCTTGTATGGAGTGATTATTCCACATCCCGGTTTCTTCTCTTGGGATAAGACACCCTGCCCCTGGAGCTCTTCTGCCTTCACCATGTGTGTGCACAATCCACCCTCCACGAGTGTTTAAGAGTCAGTGAGCTCCCTGCTGCTGGTGTTGGGGGATGCTGTGAAAGATGGTTGAGAGCTTGAGCTTTGGCGGCAGATGGCAATAGGGGTGAATCCCAGTCTGGTTGTTTACTAGCTAAGAATCCGTGTGCATGTGGCTTAGAATTTCCGAGCCTCGTTCCCATCTGTAAAATGGAGTTAATATACTTCCCCAGAGAATTGCTGTGTCGAGCAGATGCAGCACTGTGTGCAACCTGGGCAGCTAATCATGCAGCTCCTTTGATGAGGCATGTGGTTGAGGGGCTGTGCTGTGGGCTAGAGAGACTCCAGTCCACGGGCATCGGAAACGAGGAAACAGGGGAGCGAGGTAGCTCAGTGGTTTGAGCGCCTGCTTCCCATGTAAGAGATCCTGGGTCCAATCCCTGGTGCCTCCTAAAAATACAAAACAAAACCCTAGAAAACAGATTGAGTCAACGCTGGAAACCTAGTCCCTCGGTTTTTGAGACTCACACATGGATTTTCCTACCTCTTAAGCTTCCTCATCCTGTCTGGGCAAGCCCCCCACCCCCTCCCCAGGCCTGGGAGGTGGGCTCAGGGGCTCTCCTGGTTTCTGTGAAACCTAAGTATCATTAGCCCTGGAAGAGTTACCAAGAGTCTCCACATGGCCCGGCCAGCCCTGGAAGCCTAGCCTCAGCCAAGACCAGGGACCAAAGTTCTGATTAGCCCATCACCTGCTCTAACCACAAGCCCTTAACAAGGCCTAAGCCTCTAAACCAGCGAGATGACGTGGCACCTCCAGGAGGGAGGTGGCTTTTGTGTGCCGGGCATCCAGGCTAGGAGGGGCCCTTGGTAGCCTCAGGACCAGCCCTCAGCCTCTAGCATGGCTGCTCCTCAAGGTCTTTGTCCTCAGAGCTGGAAGGGAACTTGGAGGTCCCCAGAGCCAGCAGGTCTTAAGTTCTGGGATCAAGAAGGTCTGGATGAGCCTGGAAGTCCATACATTACTAAGTAGCCCCGGGGAGAAACGGATCTGACCCAGCACCCTCGTGTCACACATAAAGAAGTTGACTTGCCCGAGGTGACATGCTGGAGTCGGGTGAGAGCCTGGCTCTCTGGACCCTTGTACAGGGACCCTGTACACCTTTCCTCTCGTGGCTCACTCTCCCAGAGAAAGGAAGGCCAATTTCACGTGGAAGTCTCCTGAATCTCTCCCCTTTGGAGGCGGCGTCAATTACTCCAGAGCCATTCACCCTCCTGGAAATGGCCCCTGAGAAAAATGAGATGAGTCGCAGGCCTGCTGGGGGCCTCCCCAAGGCCAGGGCACGGGAGCAAGTAGGTGTTTGAGGCTAGAGGCACAGAGGGTCACACAGTTGGAAATAGCCATTACACTGGCAAAAGTGTTTGGTCTGGTTTTGAATAACTATTCCCCAGCCCCTAGCATGGAGCCTGGCACACAGCAGCAACTAATGACCTACTGAATAAGAGAATGATGCTTCATGTTGATCGGACTCCATCGTCTTCAAGGCAGCAGGCCCCTCCCTAGTGGCAAGGGGTGCTGGGACTCAGCAAAGCCCCAGAGAGCACCAAACAGCAAGCAGTGGGCGTTCAGGATGGAGGCTGGCCAGGGAGGTGCAGTCAGGAGGAGGGAGGGAGTTAGGAGGGTGGCCGTGCGCCAGGCACACCCCCATTCCCACCCCAGGAGCCAATTCCCATCAGATCTCAGCTCTGGAGTTTCCATGAACAGAATGGGTCTGTGTGATTGTGCAATTGTGTGGATGCTACATTGGCACCGTGAGCACGTGACTCTTGTGTAACTGTGTATGTGATGTGGATGTAACTGAGACTTTGTGTGTGTGACTCTTTGTGGCTTGGGTGAGGTTTTGTGCATTGTGTACACTCTGGGTGGTTGTGGGCTGCATGTGACTACTCTGTACTGTGCATTCGTGTGACTATGTGTGTAGAAATGTGTGTTCCCTGTGTGACTCTCAGAGACTGGTTCTGTGTGCAGCTGGGCATTGGGAGTGTGACTGCGACAGTCTGTGTAGCTTTGTGTGTCCCTGTGTGTCTGGCTACTACCGAGGGTGGGATTCCCGTGTGGGACTCTATGATATTGCCTCCGAGTATACCTGGGAATGTCAGGCTATGTTTTCTTCTGTGAGACTGTGTGTATCTATGCAACTGCCTGGTGGGTTACTGGCTTTGCCTACTGTGTGTGTAGCTGGGTGTCGTGCCCTCAACTGCGTGTGTCACTCTGTGTCCCTCTGAGTGACTCGGCTGTGTCACTGTGTGTGACTGTGACTGTGTGAGAGGCAGCATCCCCCTCAAACCACCTTCCTTTGGTGGCTTTGATGTGGTTGAGTTTCCAGGGGCCATTAGGATGCCTGCCTCACTCTAGAGGACTTCAAAAGATGGAGAGCCTTTCTGTCCGGTGGCGGAAACCCATTTCCCCCTCATCCTTGCCCTCTCCCTCTGCCTGGAGGAGAGGCCTGTTTTCCTATTTTTACTGCCTAGGATGAGTTCATGGCCGCAACTGACTCACCGTTGTTTCCGAGAGACTTGGGGAAGGAAACTGGGGTTGCTTGGTTGGGGCCTCTGCCCACGAGCCCCGGAGACCTTCAGAGCAGGGCCAAGGAAGATATCTGGGTCTGCTGAGGCTGCACCGCTGTATCACTGAGCCTGGAAGGTCAAGGAGGCCTCTTTTGAGGTTATTATCTAGCCCCCAGTCTCCTATTCCAAATGAGAGACCTCTCTTCTTTTCTAAAAGTTCTGCTCCCCCCCCGCTTTAGTCACAAGGCCAGCTGAAAAGTAAGCTGGAGCTTTGGAGGTGCATTAATCTCCAGAGATTCACCTTGTGGCTGGTAACTCCCACCTGGTCTAGTTGAAGCAGTAAGGCTTCAAGCTTCAAGCGATGCCTTCACTCAACAACACTGTTTGAGCGCCCCCTATGGGCACAGTGTGCAGGGCTGAAGGAGGAAGAGCTGGAGGGTGGAGGCACCACAGCAAGGTGATGGGAGAGACACGGTCCCTGTCCCCAGGGGCAGTCAGAACCCTCCAATACTAAGAATAAGGAGACTCAAACTATAGCGCCCTGAGCTGAAAGAAGAGCCCTGTTCAGAGTTGAGGAAGAATCAGAGGAGGCTTCTGGGAGGTGGCAGTGGGAACTCTGGTGCAGTCTGGGAGGGAGAGTGTGTCCTGAGGTTTGGTGGGTGGGAGGACCCAGGGATGGAAGAAATCCTTGGAAGACACACAGGAGGCCAGGAGAGGTTGGAAGACTGAGGTGGCATAGTCCTTGTGTGAGATGACAAGGGAAGGCTTAGGCTGGACCGCAGTCACGTGGCAGAGGAATTCTGCCTAAGCAGAGAGTCTGTGAAGAGGAAGTCCCCTCTGGTGTCTGCCTGGTGCCCCTCCAGCTGCAGCCAGCATAGATCTCTTGGTGTTTGGTAATCTCTTGGTGTCTGGCCTTACCTTCTCCCTGCTCCAGCCTGGGGAGCCAGACATCCCAATTGTGCTTCCAGCTAGGTTGCCCAGCTGGCAGGTGTTCCTGTCCCTAAATCTACCCCAAAGATGCCCCTGCCAGGCTGTCCTGCAGCCAGTGGCTGAGGCCATGAAAATTGCTCTCTGCCCCCACCTTCCTGGCCTGCTGCTTTGGCTGCTTCTTCCAGCTCCCGGGACCGGCTAACTCATCAGGGATTATCCCTCCACCCACCTGGCTCAACTCCCTGGCTTCAAATTTAGGGGCATTTGGGCCACCCTCCTGGAGGAACTGAGAAGAGCCTTGAGCTAAGGAATAAGGAATCAGGAGGTCAGGCTTTGGGACACTCACTGGGCCAGGGGGCCTCAGTTTCCCTGTCTGCAAAATGCAGTTGATGGTGCCTTCCCAGGGCTGGTGGGAAGGTCCCAGTTGAGCTCATGGGTGTGAAGTTCCTCATGAGCCATAAATAGCCCAGTGCTGATGGGAGGGAGGGAAGCCATGTTATTCCAGCTGGACCTGGCTGCCTGCATAGAAGTCTTGGCCAGTGTGGGGGGGAGATGTGGAATGGGGGGAGAGGACGATACTGTGAGGGTCTCTGTGCCAAGTACTTGAAATGGGAATTGGAAGCTGGCACCCCAGTGAGAGCTGGGCTCTGCAGAGTTCACACCAAGGATAAAGGCTGGAGCAAGAGCTGCAGGGTCTGTGATAGGAGGGCCTTGGAAGGCCACTTGGAGAGGGGGTTGGTGAGAAACCTGAGGTCACCAGGTGACCTCACTCTCAGCCTCTCTGACATCCCTCCTCTGTAGGGAGGGGTAGGACACACCATCTCCTCTGCCCTTTTGTCCCTATGCCTTGGGGAGAGATGTGGCTGAACACATTAGCTGATATGGACTCAAGGGATTAGCTGTGGCTTTTTCTTATAAGGGAAACGCTGGAGCCACAGCCAGTTCATTGGGAGGCCCTGCCAGAGAGATTGTTCCAGACCCCTAGCCCCTTCTTAAAGTGAGCACAGGCGGATGTGGCTCAAATGGTTGGGCGTCCGTCTGCCATATGGAGGGACCTGGGTTCGATCCCCGGGACCTCCCGGTAAAAAAAAAAATAAATAAATAAAGTGAGCACACCTGTGCCTTCGCCTCCAATCCCCTCCAATCCATCTGCCCACTCTCTCCCTCCACATACTTCCATTGACCTCCCCCCTCTGAGCCTTCACACAGGCTGCCTCCCCAGCCCAAATGCTCTCCCCCAGACCACAACCCCTCCCACTCAGATCAAGTGCTGATCCTGCCAATTTCTAGTCACATGACCCTGGGCAAGTTACCAAACCTCTTTGGACCCCAGCCTTCCCATCCATAGAATGGAGCTAACGTTACCTCCCAGAATGGTGAGAAATAAGAGCAAACACATAAAGCACCAAGCTCAGTTCCTGCCACACAGGAGAGGCTCAACACTGTTCTTCCTAGAATCCTTCCCAGGGCCTGTTCACCTGGTGCATTATTTGTTGCTTTGTAATAAATCAAAAGACAGATATTTACTGAGCATTTACTACATGATGAGCACTGTAGCAGATTCAGGGGCAGCCTGGGAGTGGTTCTCTGCCCATCTGGAAACAGTTGCCAGCCTGCACGGGCAGGTGACACCCACAGACATGGAAAATCCAACAACTTCTGACAGCACAGTGATCAGACTGGGCAAAGTGAGTAGAGGGTTTTGGAGAAGACAGAGAGTGGTCAGGAAGGGCTTCCTGGAGCAGAGAACCTTGCAGGACGAGAAGGATAGACAGAGGGAACAGAGGAGACACAGGAGTGGAGGGAGAGTACAGGAAGTCTTGGGAGTGAAGATGGGATTGAGAAGTCAGCCCAGAAGCTGGAGACCCTTGAGAGCCAGGCAGAGGAATCTAGATCAGGCAAGGTAGAAAGCAGGGAGCCACAGCAGGGTCTTGAGCAGAGGAATGAAGCTTGAAAGGGAAGGAATGGGCCTTCCATTTATTAAGCATCAACTGTATTCCAAAGTGTTGCTATGTGGGAAGAAGATGTGGCTCAGGCAACTGAGCTCCTGGCTACCACATGGGAGGTCAGAGTTGGTTCCTGGTGCCTCCTGGAGAAGACAAGCAAGATGTTAAGCTGGTGTGAGGGCTGGCACAGTGAGTTGATGCAACAAGATGATGCAACCAAGAGATACAGAGAGGAAACACAATGAGAGACACAACAAAGCAGAGAGTAGAGGTGGCTCAGGTGATTAGGCACCTCCATCCCACATGGGAAGTCCTGGGTTCTGTTCCCGGTGCCTCCTACAAAGAAACCAGGACACAGCAAATGCAAACAGCGAGGGGGTGGAGAGAAATAAATAAATAAATCTTTTTTTTTTTAAAGTGTTGCTTTGTGCTTATTGTATGTTTTATCCCTTAATCCCCAAGCAACATGGGAAGATATGCATTATCTCCATTTAACAGATGGGCAGACTGAGACTGAAGTTAAGTAACTTCCCCAAGGTCATAGAATGAAGGAGAACGTGAGACAACTGAAGTCTGCATGGCTCCAGAGTCTGCATGCTTGTCAGCACATCCCAGTTTTCCCCAGTGGGGATGTGGGTCAGAATGGGCAGGACCTCTTTCCCTCCCTGCCCCCACTGACCACTTGGTGAGGCTGCTCCAGGGGCAGGGGGACTCTGGAACTGAGGGAGATGAAGGGTGATCTCCCTGCTGCTTATGGCATGGAGAGGTCAGCCACCAGAAAAGGGCTCACTTGTCTCCCGTCACCACACTGGGAGGGGTCTGGAGGGCCAGGGGCTGAGTGAGGGGGAGTAGTCCGAGGTGACTCTGGGCTTTCGAGCCAGGTTGCCCGGGAAGAACATGAGTTGTTCATGGAACCAGGGTAGCCAGAGCGATTTGCAGGAAGGATGAGGCGTTGGGTTTGGAACGCGCTGAGCCTGATGCAGTTGGCCAAGCAGAAACAGCCCCTGGCTTTGGAAACCCAGGCTCAGAGCTCAGTGGAGAGGCCTGACCTCAAGGACTTTCCAAGCACTCTTTCCTGTCCCCTCCAGATTGGGGGTGCCCAGAGAATGGGGACTGTGGTGCCTGCTTCCTTGGCCTCCCTACCAGAACCCAGAGTTGTATTCTGAGTTGGGGGGAGGGATAAGATTCTAGAAAGGCACTGACTGTCAGCCTCCCTTACTGCCCACCTCCCTGGCCCTCCTCCCTCAGCCCCTGTGAGCCTGTGCAGGAGGAACATCTCCTTCTCCTAAATCCCAAGAACTCTCCTCTGGTCCTTGCTTACACCAACCCTGTTGGCCCCTGGGTTATCTGTGCATGTCTCTCTCCCTCCCCAGGTCATTCATTCATTCAACAGATCTCATCTGAGCACCCACCAAGCCAGGCTTTGTACTAGTTGCTGAGGTTATAGCCATGTCCTCATGGAGCTTACATTCTGGTGGTAGAGACAGACATAACCAAGAAATTAAAGATAAACTCCTTACAGACAGCAATAAGTGCTATGAGGAAGAACAAAGCTGTCAAAGCTGTGTTGGAGCACAGAAGCGATGGGGGTGCCATGAGACACAGGGACACTATTTTAGCTTGGGTCATCTAGGAAGAAGTCTCTTGAGTCTTGAATGACAAAAAAAAAAAAAAAGGATAAGTATAGGGAAGAGAATTCCAGGTGGAGGGATGGCCAGTGCAAAGGTCCTGAGGCAGGGGCAAGCCTGGTATGTGTGAGAAACAAGAAGGCTCATATGCCTGGAGTGGAATGAATGAAGAGGAAGGAGGAGAATGAGGGAGAAATTGGGGGGAGGGAAAGAAGATGAGGCTGGGGAGGTAGGCTGAGCCCATATGGTATAGGGCCTTGTAGAAGCTCCATATTGAGTGAGAGGGAAAGTCATTGGAGGGCTTGAAGCAGGGGAGGGACATGTTTTGACATATGCTTATAAGAATCTCTTTGACTGAGGGGGATGAGGGCTAAGATCAGTCAGGATCATCTTTCATACTTCTCCAGGATATCGATGCCCCCTGGCCCACAGACTCCTCTGCACATATGGACACAGGCCTCCAGGGAACATTCCAGAGGACTTGCCTTCATCTATTGTCTCATAATGAGAAAGGTTCTGGGGGCAACTTCAGGGGCCTTCCCAAGGGGGTGGTTGTCTTAGAAGAACTTCCTTGTTTGCCCCTGGGGAGGGGGGTCCCTTGTTCCTACCTGGTGTAGGAGTGCAGGGAACCCCTCTGTGTCAGGGGCTCTGTGAGGAGGATGGTGCCAGCCCAGGGCCCACACTGACACCCAGAGGAAATCTCAGGGCTGGAGAAAATATCTGAGCAGGGAAGGGATGGTGGCGGCAGAGCAAGCAGCCCTGCAGGAAACTTCTGCCCACCACTCTTCCCTCAAATCCTGCTGGAGCCCCTGGCTATGCCAAGCCACGCTGGGGGGAGGGTGGCCTCTGTCTGGGTGGGGCCTGTTCAGTCTGGAGGCTTCTTGGGGGCTGACCCTGGGGATGGACGCCGAGCAGCAGCCCTGGGAAGGGACTGAGTCAGATCCGGAGAGCAGCACAGGGCAGCCCAGCTGAGGTCACGGTCTGGTGGCTGGAGGTGGCCTCCCGACTCCGGCCTCCACCCCCAGCTGGTGTTTGTCAAGAGGGCCCTTACGACATATGTGCCAGGCGCCTTCCTGGACTCACTGTGAGGCTCCTGGGACACAGGATGCTCAGAGCCAAAGCCAGGCTGTAGCTGAGCTTCAATCTCCAGCCTGAGTAAGCCCCCAGTCTGAGGGGAGAAGCCAATCCTGCCCTGAGTGAGCTCCCCAGTCTGAGGGGAGAGGCATAGTCCCTCCCCCTAAGGAGCCTACAGTCTAAGGGAAGAAGCATTGCCCCTAGCCTCAAGGAGCCCCAGTCTAAGAGGAGACAGGCACATGTGAAGAACACACAGCTGGAGGTCAAAATGAAACCCTCCAACTGGACAAGGCCTGGAGTGGAGAGTGGGTGAGGGCTGGGGGAAGGATGGGAGGAAGCGAGTGGATATGTCCAAAGGTGCCCCCAAGGAAGCAACGGGAACAGGCCTGGGCCCAGGCTCCGAGACCCTTTGTGGACACAAGGGCTCCTTCTGCCCGTCATATTCCACTTTTCTGAGCAACCGTGGGTAGGGGGCTGGGTCCAAAGGGGAGGAGGTGCCGACCCTCAGAGCCTAGGGCAGGCATGGCCCTGACACCAGGGCGCCCCTGATGCCCTCTTGGGTCAGGCCACTCCTGGCCCCTTCTTCTGGAAGCTCAGCCCTTGTACCCACAGTGCACTGAGGCAGGGAGTTGTGCAAGGGTCCGGAGGCCGGGTGGCAGGCTAGCTGGGAAGGGGGGTTTCCTGCCTCCTGCCCCCATTCCCTGAGGCCTTTGCTCCCACAGCCTTGGCCCCTGTGCAGCCATGCCCTCCTCCATCGTTGCTGGCGGGGCAGGGCTGTTGGAGCCTGTTTGGCCTAAGGGTTCTCACCCAGTGCCTCCTTCCCGCCCCCTTCCTACCTGAGAAGAGCAGCCAGAGGCCTGAGATAGAAGGAGAGCCAGGAGCTAGAGTTGGGTTGGGGAAAGACTGTGTCCCTAAGCCCTGGAGGAAACCCAAGTGCCTCTTGGACAGAGCCTTGCGCTGGGACATTTCCTGCCTTCCAGGAACCAGATGCATATTGGTCTGGGGTGGGCATCAGTGAGCCCATGCAGGAGAGATAAGACTGAGCACCAGAACCAGAACCCAGCAACACAGGGTGGACTCTAGATTTAAGGCCATGAAAATCTCACTGGGGAGAGATTTGGGCTCAGCACAAGGAGAGAGTGGTTTTATTACAGTCCCAGCCATCTCAAGCTGGCACTGGCTGCCTTGGGACTGAATGAGTGGCCCATCAGGGGAGGCATTCAAGTTAATCATCCTCTCACTGACCAGTCCTCGAGTACCTTCTGTAGGTGGCCCAGTCCAGGCAGTAAGTGGGAGGTGGGTGTTGAACCACATAATAAAGTCCCTTACAGCCCTAAGATCCTAAGACAGGGCCAATTTAGGCAGGCTTCTCAGAGGAGGCTGGAGAGAGAAAGAGTAAGGGTTTCTACCAGGGGTTGGAGAGTGGCCAGGCCCCAGCTCTGGAGCCTGTGGAAGCCTTGGGCAAGCTTGGACTGCAACTACAACCACCCCTCCCTAAAGGTGCTGGCAGAGGAGGGGGCTTAGGTCCGGGGGATGCAGGGCTGCTGAAGGGGAGCCAGACAGCTTCTTAAAAAGTGGCAGGCAGGTGAGTGGGGCTCCTCAGTGATAATTAAGGAACAAAGGTGCCGAGCAGGCCGGGAGCCTGTGCGGCCCACAGGCTCTGGTGCAGGCAGCTAATGGGAGCCTGGAGAGGCGGTAAGTGGAGGAGCTGAGCAGACAGCCTGGCGTCGCGACACCCACATGCTGCCCGCACGCCCTCCTGTGCCAGAGAGATAGCCAGAGCACCCAGCTGGGGGTGAAAACATATACATGGTGTGAGTTTTCCAGGCATTACAGTGAGGTTTCTGCGGGGATGTGGATTTGCAGAGATAGGGGCCCAAGGAGCAGATGAGCCTGGGCGTGAGTTAGGGTGAGTTCAAGGCCAGGGGCAGAGAACTTGGGCAGGTGGACATGTGTCTAGAATCCCCAAGGCACAGGGCAGGCAGGATGGTTCAGGGGGCTGGTGTGTGGGAAAGCCCCTGGCTGGATCGAAATCAGAACCTCACACTCGAGCCACACACTGGGTCAGTCCTCCACCCAAGCTCGCATTGGCAAAATTCACTCCCAAAGCCACACACGCTGCATGGAACCCCCAATTTCTCTCCTATGCATGCATCCCCCACACCTGTGACAGAAGAACCCCTGAACACCTGTCCCCTCAGACTCTCCAGAGGCATGTTTGCTCCCCAGCTGTACCCCCAAAGAGGGGTCCGTAAAGCCACCTCCAAAACCAAGTCACCGCACAGCATGCACTCCTGCTCACACGGGAGACCCCAGGAGCTACACATATACTCGTGCATACCCAAATGTGCTCACACGCGCGCGCACACACACACATTCGTGTATGTGCTGGAAACTTTGGAAATAGGAGTTGAGAGGTCATCTAGGCCAGCCCCTGCCTCAAGACCAGAAACCATTCAATGCCCTCACAACTGACGGAGATTACCACATGCACACACATTGTACCATGTTCACATGCACACACACACACTCGTCGGTCTTTTCCCTGACTCCAGCCTGATCCAGTACAGTGCTGTTCGATTTACCCTCCCGAAGCTCAGCTTTCCCTGTGTGTCTCCACTGCTCAGACACTCTCCTTGGCTAGCCATTGCCCTCTAAGTTAAAGCCCAGGTCCTCCACACTGCCATTCCTCTCGTCGGTTCTGTAGTGGTTCCCCCAACTTCACAGGACCCCAGTAACCTTAGAGGACATCAGCGCCATCTCCCATTCCAGTCCTTGAATTACCTTCACAAGGTGTTGTGAAGTCTTCCTTTGAATAACTCCAGTGATGGGAACTCACAACCTCCTGAAATAGCTTGTTTCATTTCCAGACAACTGTAGTTAGTTGAGCTCAATTTAGCTAAGGCAACCCAGCCTGGTTCAACTTCTGCCGCCTCCTGGAAGTTCTCTGTAATCTCTTGCCCTGAGGTTCTGCCTTCGGCCTCCCCTGCCTTTGTGGCCAGCTATTGTTTCATGTCTAATTCCTCTTCTTTGCCATGAGACTCTGAGCCCCTTGGAGACAGGGTGCCTGAAATAGCACGGGTGCTCAGTGATTGGGTGTCCATTAGATGGGCACACACCCACACGCACAGCCATGCACAGCCATGCTCAGGTGGGCATGCACCACATGTGTCAGGCCTGGCCCGTGCATCCTGGGTACAACAGGCACATACCAGCACAGGTGGGCACTCCATATGCCATTCCAGGAGCCCCCACTGTGCCTGCTCTTTGCCATTACGTGTCAGGGAGCCACTGGCCTGAGACTCAGGTATTTCCAGTTCTGCTCTACCTCCCTCCAGGGAAGTGGATACACCTTAAGGAAGATGCAAAGGTCCCTTCTCTGCCCTCCTGGAGCCCCCAAACTGTCACAGCATCAATTAGTTTTGTGATGTAATTGCAACGCCCACCCTCCCACTCCCTAGGCCCCTACAGACATTATTTTTCTCCATAGCACACATCTACTTCCAACAGGCTATATCACTTGCTTACTTCTTTTAGCTAGTATCTGTCTCCCTCTTGTAGAACATGAGCTCCTTGCAGGCAGGGATTTGGGGTTGTTCTGTTCATTTCTGTACCTCCAGTGCCTAGAATAGTGCCTGGTTCTGGGGTTCAATAGCTGAAGGATGAGTGATGTAATGTTTTTTCCCCATCCCCCACCCTGGAAGTGAGCAACAGGATGGCAGAGCCCAGGCCTGTCTTCCCAGGGCCAGGAGCAGTACAGAGCACACAGGAGTTCACGTCCATGTGTGTCACCCAAAATACAGGGGCTGTTGGCAGAGTTTCTGTCCATCACAGCACAGCCATGGGTGAGGCAGCCTCTCTGCTCACTAAGCTGCGGCCTTGGGAGTGGGCAGGAGCTGAGGGTGGGACTTCCTGGCAGGCCTCTCAGGGTTCCGGGAGAAGCAGGAAGAGCAAATGGCCATGGCTAAGAAGGAGTGGAGATGAGTGTGATGCCCGCCTTTCTACAACTGCCAGGGACTGTGGAGTCAGCCTGCCTGCCTGCCTTCCGTTTATTTTATTTTTTTTAATGTTTTTGAGAGCAACTGTAGGTTTACAGAAAAATCATGTAGAAGGTACAGACTTCCCATATACTCTCCCGCACGGTGTTCCTTATTATTAACATTTTGCATTAGGATGGTACATTTGTAACCATTAATGAACCAATGTTACTATAATTATATTATTAACCAAAACTCATAGTTCACAATCTTTTGTTCTATAGTTCTATGGGTCTTATTTTTATATTTTTATTGTAGTAACAGATACACAGTATAACATTTCCCATTTTAACCACTTTCAAGTATATAATTCAGTGGCATTAATTGCATTCACAGAGTTGTGCTGCCATCACCACCATCCATTACCAGAACTTTCCCATCACCCCAAACAGAAACTCTATACCCATTAAGCATTCACTCCCCATTCCCTACCCCCACCCCTGCCCCTGGGAACTGACATTCTAATTTCCGACTCTATGAATTTGAGCCAGCCCCTTTCAGATAACTTCTACTAGGGCAGCTTGGCCTCTGACTCACCCTTCCCCTGTGGGGGCCTCAGTTTCCTACACTCTCAAATGGAGGCTTGGACTAGGAGGTCCTAATGCCACCCTGGCAGAGAAGACGGAGTTCCCTAGGCAAAGTGAGGTAAGGCACACGAGCTCAGTGCCTGGTGCAGAGTAGGTGCTCAATAAAGACCAGAGTTCCCACATGTTGGAAGCTGGACTCTGAGGAGAGAGAGGGCAGGGCTCCCCTCCACCCTGCTTGCCCCCTCCTTCTGCCAACAAGTGCCAGAGACTATGATTAAGGGATCGTTCATCCTCCCAGGCTGGCCCCTGCCTCTTTCCAGACCAGCCATGTCTACCACCTCCACCTTGGCCACTGCTCAGCATGCTCACCCTTTCCCTCTCCTACCCCATCGCCACAGGGCCAAGCCCTGCTTTTCTGCAGGAGGTCCCCTTCACCTTCGGCCCTCCACACTGAGTCCCCAGCTGCCAGTCCCCACCCAGCCCTCAGAGATGGCGGTTTTCAGGGAAGCCAGCAGGGGTTTCTGCTACCCCCTACTTTCTGGGGCCTACGCAGGTGGTTTCTATTCCTGGGCAAAGCCCAGGGCCTCAGCTACTTTCCCGTAGACTGTTGAGTTTCTCCAGCGCCCAAATTCTACAGACACCAGTAACAAAGGAACCAGAGGTATCATCGTCCCAGCACCGGGTGTCAGAACCGAGCTCAGGTGCCAGCCCAAAGGTCCTGCCCCTTCCACTGAGCCCCCTCCCAACTCCCAGAGGCCCCCTTGCCTCTGCCCACAAGAAGATCCTGCTCAATGGGGAAACCAGCCTACAAGCCCCCTCCCTGGCAGTGGAAGAGCAGCTTTACCCAGTGCCCTCCAGACAAAGTGGGGATATCTGGAAGGGCATCCATCTGCCTACTGGGGCTGGGGAGGGCATATCTGGCCTGAAACTTGAAGTATAAGTTGGCCTTTGCCCTTCGCACCATGGCAAGAGAAGGAGGGACTGTTTCAGGCATGGTGAAGGCAGAGCAAATGTTAGCGTCTGTGCATTCTGGGAGCTGCCCACGGTCCAGGGCTGCGTGAAGACTTGCCACGGAGAAGCAGCCAAGGGTGGGCCGTGGAGGCCCTTCTGAGCCACACAGAGGAGCCTGGAGATTTATGCATAGGAAGTGGGAGCAACAGAGCAGACCTAACATCTGTGGGGACCAGGGCAAGGGTATAAATGGAGGCCCACAAATTGAGAAAACAAATTGCTGAATAAATTTTATTCTTTCTTCCTTTCTTGATGCTATGCCTTCATAACAGCCAATCAAAAAAAGCTATGGTTTTTATATGCTTGAATACGTGACTAAAATATTCAAAATTAACTGTGAAAAGTAAAGGCAAGGGAAGCAGCTGTGGCTCAATCGGCTGGGCTCCCGTTTACCATATGGGAGGCCCCGGGTTCGTTTCCCGGGGCCTCCTGGTGAAGGCAAGCCGGCCCACATGGCGCAGTGAGCTGGCGCAGCAAGATGACGCAACAAGATGACGCAACAAAGGGAGACAAGCAGACACAGAAAAATGCACAGCAAACGGACACAATGAGCACAAGCAGCAAGGGGGGAGATAAATAAATAAAAATAAATCTAAAAAAAAAAAAAAGTAAAGGCAAAATACAAATTAGAGCCAAAGCATATCAAAATTGTAAATTAAATTAGATTGTGAACGAAAAATTTTGTAAATGTAACTAAATATTATGAGATATTTTTATAAAATACAATGCTTTGTACTTTCAACATTCCATCAAATTGCCAACATGAAGATTCATCATCAAATTTCATGTGTTAGGGAAGCAGATGTGGCTCAAGTGATTGGGCTCCCGTCTACCATATGGGAGGTCCAGGGTTCATTTCCTGGGGCCTCCTGGTGTAGGCAGGCTGGCCTGTGTGGTGAGCTGGTCCACGTGGAGTCCTGGCCCACGCGGAGTGCTGGCACGTGCAGAGAGCTGGCACAGAAAGATGACAGAACAAAAAGAGACACAGAGGAAAGACAATAAGAGACACAGCAGACCAGGGAGCTGAGGTGGCACAAGAGACTGAGTGCCTCTCTCCCACTCTGGAAGGTCCCAGGATCCATTCCTGGTGCTGTCTAAAGAGAAGACAAGCACAGAAGAACACACAGAGAGCTGACAGTGAGTGCAAAATAATGGGGGAGGGGGGGAGATAAATAAATCTTTAAAAAATTTTTCGTGTTACATCCAGGCCTACATATATACAAATTTAAAGTTATATGAATTATTCAGTTGAATGAAATGTTACTTACCTGTAACGGGCATCTATTTTTTTTTTTTTTTTTTTAAAGATTTTATTTATTTACTTTATCCATTTTAACCCCCCCTTCCCCATTTGCTGTTTTTGTGTCCATTTGCTGGGCAATTCTCTGTGTGTGTTTCCTGCCATCTCTTGTCATCCTCCTCCTCCAGTCTTCACCAGGATTCGATCCTGGAGACCTCCGATGTAGGAGAGAGGTGTTCTGCTGCCTGCGCCACCTCAGCTCCTGGCTTCTGGAGCTTTCGGAGCATCTCGTCTTGTCTCTCCCCTGTTACGTCATCATCCTGCTGCATGGCTCCCGGGGCCTCGCGGCTCACCGGCACACAGAGCCTGGCAGCCCATGCGCCTTCTATATATATATTTTTTATTTTACCGGGAGGTCCCGGGGATCGAACCCAGGTCCCTCCATATGGCAGATGGACGCCCAACCATTTGAGCCACATCCGCGCCCCCCGGGCATCTATTTTGAATGCCGCACTATTTTGTGAGTAATTCTGAAACCTAAAGAGAAGCAAGAATGTGGACAGTCCTGGGAAATTTTGTTATGCAAGAATCCATTTCATTGCTCTTTAATCCTTTTTTTTTTTTTTTTAAATAGGTATTGCATGTATGTTATCTGAAAGGAAGGATTTAGCAAGCGTATCGATTTAGGTTTTTTGTTTTGTTTTGTTTTGTGTGATGCCATTTGGCATTGATTTATTTTATTTAATTCAATAATTTTAAAGTCTGTGGAAAAACAGGAAAAATAAAAATAACACTGTATAATATGCAACATTTACTGTTATTGACATTCCTAGTCATTCTTTTTATAGTTGACTTTTTTTTTAATAATTTTTTTTTATTTTTTAAAAGATACTTAGATTACATAAATGTTACACAAAAAATTATAGGGATCGATTTATGTTTTATTTCACCTAGGCACTTCTGCCATGTTGCTGGCCACGGCAGGCTCTTGGGGCATCCAGACAGTTGCTTGGGGTTTCCAGAACTTAGAGCAAGAAGCGTTGCCCTAGGATCCAATTGATGTTTGTCACAAGAGCAAGTGTTTAGGGTTGTGCGCTGCACTTGGCAGCCCTGAGCACCATTTTCAGCGTGACCTTAGGCATCCATGAGGTCTTCAACAAACATTTTCTGTGCATGTGTTTGTGCCCTGAGTGACCTGGAGCACAGCTTCCTCTTGCCGGGTCTAAGGGCAGGACTGCTCTCGAGAGCGCTGAGGAGAGGAGAAACATGCTGAGACTCGCTGTTAGAAAGTCCAGGGGAAACGGACTGCGGGGGAGAGAGGAGTCGGGGGGCTCTGGGCAGGCGGGAAGGGTATTGAAATAATTTCTGGGTGAGAAAAGATGGTAGCTTGGATGAGAAGAGTAGGTATGGGTATAGGGAGGTGAAGAAAAGTTAAGGAGACATTTAGGCAGCAAGAAAGGTCCTTGCCCTTCTCATCATAGACTCTGGAATCTTCTCTCCTCCTGGTACATGGACAAATACAGATAAAATAAGAGAAATTCAGAATCAAGGAAAAAAGGTCACTAAGATCGGCCCTGTCCTGGGCTCTTTAATGTTCTCCAGCAGTTAGTCGGTGACTACAAAAAGGCAAGGGCTGGCTGACCCGACCTCCTCATGGAGAGCTGTGCCTGTAAGTGCAAAGAGAGGGATCCGAGTTAGACTTCAGGAAGAATTGCAAGGGAAGGGGAGCATGGTGGAGGACAGGTTGGGGTCAGGGAAGAGCGCCCAGCCCCAGAAGCCATCCCCAGGCAGGGCCTGTTTGATTTGAGGCCATGTGCCTGGAGGCATCAGACTGGATATGACCTCAGAAGGAGCCCTTCCAACTCTAGGTTCTTTGCCCTGATCACAAGGGCTGAAACTCCACCTGCGTCCTCCATACTCTGCCATGTCTACACCTGGCAGCCGGTGCTGATGGTTATCTCCCCTCCCCCACCCCACCGCCTCCAGCTGGCCCCGCCTGTCCGTCTGTCCGTCTGCCAACAGCCCCATTCCTGGCCTTTCATCTCATGCCACAACAGCCGGCCGCCGATGCTGCAATCCCAGGCTGCCCAGCAATCCAGCCTCTCCCAGGCTTGGGCTCCACAGGGCTTTGGAGACTCTGGCCTCCCGCTGCAGACTCTGCCCAGGGTGGTCTAAGGAGCATGGGCCCCTGTGCGCTGTGATCACACACACACAGGAACCACAGGAGCACGCCCGCCGAGACACACCCTGTTGTCATTTCCCCAATGGGCAGCCTTCCCCCGGCGAGCAGAAGCTCCTTCCATCACTCCCCACCCCAGGAACACCCTCCAGTCTCCAGAGCCCTTTCCCTGCCTGGTGCCCCCTGCTTTGAAGGCCCAGCAGCAAGGGGAAGGCATTGAGACCACAGGAGCTGGAGAAGGAGCAGACATTGCCTGTGACAGCTGCTATTTTCTTCACCTGAATTTTCTTCTTTTCCTGGTCCTGACAGAGGCGGGCGGAATGCTGAGGCAGGGGGATGTGTGAGATGACCACTGGCAGTCAGGATGAGCGGCGTCTGGGGTGGGCGGGTTGAGGACAGTGACTGCTGTGGCCCCCGCAGGCGTTGGCCCCCTTCCAGCCTCAGCCCTGTCCTAGAATCTTGGCGGAAGGTGTGGGGTGAGCCCAGCTGGCATTGGTGGGGAAGAGGGGGCAAGATAAGTTCTCTGTGACACTGGTGGGTGGCAACCGCTGCCCAGGAAGCTGGGAAGGAAGCAGAAGACGCTTTGATGGGGCAGGTGGGCTGAAGCAGCAGCTCCAAGTTGCCCTCTAGGACTTGCTGTGGAGGGAGGTACAGCGGAGGCAGAAAAGGCTGGGATGTAGCTGCCTCCCCTGGGGCTGGGGGTAAGTTGAGGCCAAGGCAGATCTTGGCCACCACCCCCCTACCTCCAGCAGAAAGGAGCAGAAGCCACACGTGGCAGAGGAGGAGAAGCTTTGTCCAGAAACCCCCACCCTCTGGGCCCGGCGTGAGCTCCTCTGGCCTCCGTCTTCCAGGGGTCAGGTTGGGATGGGATGCGTGGGTGCCCAGACGCAGTCTGGGAGGCCCAGCGGACAGACACTGGGTCTTCTCTATCTTCCCACCTGCTCCACCTCAGTGTCGGGGGTCAGTGCCTGCTGCCAGTTACACCTGGTTGAGGTCGTGGTTCCTCAATCTCTCATTAACTTTTTTTTTTTTTTTTTTTTAAAGTCCCAGAGATTGAACCCGGGTCTTTCCATATGGTAGACGAATGCCCAGCCACTTGAGCCACATCCGCTTCCCATTCTCATTAACTTTTTCATTCAGAGCCCGGTCACTGAGCACTTACTGCGTTCCAGGAGCTGTGCAGGGAGCAGAGGGTTCTGGGAGTGTGGTCACTGCCCTCACTGTCTGCTGGTTAAGGGAGGGGCAGAAGGACATTGAGTCGACGGTCAGAGGAGGGGGTGCTCAGGAGGCTGAGCAGAAGCGTGGCTCAAGCAGAGCATGGAGGGATGGGCAGGAATTAAGGGGAAACCATCCATTGCAGGGGAGACAGGTAGGCAAGGACACCTGTAGTCCCAGCCTCAGAGGATGAGGGCAAGTGGGATGTGCCGATGGCCAGAACTCAAGGCCCTCTGTCAGGCGGAAGGGGCAGGAAGCTACACACCACGTGGGGTCTGGGAGTCAGCCCTGGGGTGGGCAGGGATGGGTGGGAGGGTGTGAAGGGAGATCCTTATTTTGCTGTTTATTTTCCTCCACTGTTGAATCTCACACAAGAATGGATTCCTATATTACTTGTGGAATCAAACATAGAGTAAATGGTGAAATCCAAATAAAGAAGCTCACGCAGCACTGAGGGCTGCCACTAAGAGAGTCCATTTGGTTACCCTGTCATCAGGTGGGTGGCAAAGGTCTGATGCGGAGGGTGGGAGGGGAGCAGGCCAGCTGTGGGGAGGGCACAGGGTCACTGTACCCAGCACTGATGGGTGGGTGGGTGGGGGGCCTCAGTGCCTGACCAGTGGGCACCAGGCAGGTTTATGCATGGGGGAGGATCTCGGGTCAAGGAATTTCCAGGCTAATGGCATGTTAGGCAGATAACCAGGCAATCCAATATGGTGTGGTGTGGTTCTGGCAGCAAAGTGGGGGATCTGTGAGAACCTAGAGGAGGGGACCCTAAACCTGACTTGGGGGGAGGTAGCATCTCATGCCTGAAGGCAGAGTAAGAGCTAGATGGGGAGGAGGGAGGAGGGCACCTCCTTTGGTTCCGCTTCTGGCTGGGTGAAGAGTGGAGGGTAACAGCAGCTCATGGCGGCAGGTGGACAGACCTGCCCCTAGTCCAGACTCCTTACTCACTGTGTCCTTGGGTGAGGCTCTTTAGCTCTTGGGGCCCCAGTTTCCTCAGCCATAAAGTAGAGGTTATCGTGCTATCGGGCCCTGCCTGCCTCCCAGAGTTGTTGTAAGCATCCCAGGAGATAATCATTGTGAAAGGGCCTGGCATGGGCAGAATCGCCTTGGAAAAATGAGCACCGAGTCCCTGGGTAAGTTGGGTGGTGGGCATGCCCTCTGCCCAGCATGGAAGTCAGCTCTGGCCACACGCAGCCCCAGATGCAGACCTTTGAGGCCCTCCCTGTGGCAGGGCCTCCCCGTGGTTGCAGGGGGGGTATTGCTATGCCCTCCCCAAGACCCCAGGAGTGGGTGGGGGGCGGGCAGCAGGGGCCTGGGAGAGTGGGCTGCCAGGGCTGGGAAGATGCTGAGCTGGAGATGGAGGTATCTGTGAGGGCCCAAGCCCAAGGGGGGAAAAATTCTTGCTGGAGCTGTATAATTAAAATCCTATTAAGCGGCGCCTGGCAGTCTCCCATCAAACCCCCACCACGGCACCACCGCTGAACCCTACAGCAGCTGCAGCACCCTGCTCGCTGGGCACCAGCTCGGGGCTGGTTCTGCTCCGGGACAGCTGATGGCTTGGGGCAGAGTGAGGGGGCGCCCAGGTGGGCAGAGGGGAGGACTGGGGCCAGGGCATCTGGGTCCCTGATGCCCTCGATCCTTCCCTCTGCCCTGGGAGAACTGGGCCTCCTCCCTCCACCCCCTCCAACCCTCGGGCCCTGGCTTCCCACTCACCCTCCTACACTTCCCTCCCAGGCTCTCAGCTTGGTTTATCTGAGCGCTCCCAGCCCAATCCCTCCCAGCTCCCATCCTCCTCAGCTCAGAGTCGCTGTCCCCCTCCCTGTCGCCCCTCCCTTAAGCCTCTTCCCCTGTCTGAGGCTATGTCCCTTTCTCCTCCCCTCTTTTAAGCTCTGGGCCCCTCTTTTTTGCCAAGAATTCCCCTTTTCTCTGCACATTTTTCCTCTTAGCCTACACTCTATTGTCTTTCCCTGGATCTATATCCTGGGTACATTGGTGTCTTGCCTCCCCCCTTGGATTAGTTACTGTCTCCCCATCACTCTGGAGGGCTCCCTGCAAGCAAGAGTACAAACTCTGTGAATTGGATGAGCTCAGGGATTGAGTGATCTCCTCCAGGAGGAGCTCTGTCCAGAAAGTCACAGTGTCCAAAGCAAGAGTCCTGGGCAACAGAGGCGGACCTAGACCTAAGGGCTCTGCACCCCTCCCCTCTGAGGGGCTTGGGGTGTCTTCAGATACCTTCATCTTCAACTCAGTGGGGGAGACAGGAGAGGATGGAGAGGCTGGCTGGGCCCTGGCCTCCTCCCCAAGCATCTTTCCAGACCTTTGCACCCAGCCTTTAGCTCTGACCCTTGGGCCCCCAATGGAGGTGGATACTCCAATCCCCTCTGATGAGGGGCACCCCTGCAGTAACCTGGCCATGCCCCTGCTCGCAGCTGCCGGCCTTGGAAGACCAGGTGGCTGAGAATGAGTGAGTAGCAGGCAGATGCCTTGACTACCTGCTAATGAGGGGGGCTGGCTCCGTGTGCCCCTCTGTGCGATCCCTGACGGCCTCTGAGGCTCGAGGCTGGAGATGTTCTGAGAGGTCCTGGGGCCCTGTCCCCTGCCACACCAGGCTGCCCTCAATCCGCCCAGGATAAATCAGGAGGCCTCCCGCCATCCTCCAAGACGTCTAGGGGAAAAGATTTCACTCCCCTCTTCAGAATCCCTGTCCTATCCCAAAGGAATGTTGGGCCCATGCACCCTGCCCTTTGACTTTTCTAGCCAAGTTCTACAGCTCAGGATCACCCCCCAACCCTGGGTCTATGGTTCCTTATAACTGAAGTAACACACACAGCTCATTTTTTCCGTCTAAGGTGGAGGCCGAATTGGAATGGGTGACTGCCCTTGCCCCATCCCTCCAGGTTCAGCCCCCAAACCCCTCCAGCAGCAGATGGTCATCTCAGGGAGTCAGAGGGTCAAGTCTGAGCTCTGTCTCTAATTGCCTGTCTGACGGTGGACAGTCATCATGCCTCTCTGGGACTCCATTTCATCATGCTGAGGAATCTATGAACATCTGAATGTAGAAACAGACTCACCTCCTTCCTGGTGCTGCTTTCTCCACCCCAGCCCCTGTGGGCCACCCACCCCCTAGTCAGCCCCTCCCCATGCACTCTCCCCTCCTGCCTCCCCCTTCTCCTCAGGTACCCACCCAACGCCTCTTCTTGCTGTCATTTCAAGGAGCATTTACAAGGCACCTTCTCTGTGGCAGGCCGTGTCTATTGCACCAGCTCCATGTTCACGTTATTTAGGGGAGAAATGAGTTCAGAAATCTAAGTAAAGGCAGCTCAGCAGAAAAACATAGAGACTGTTAAATGCTCTGTGCAGACTAAGGTAAATTGCATGCAAATGAACTATAGAGGGACAGGGCAACTTGTGGGACCAAGTTAGTTTTTGAATATGGATTCAACATAATGTTCAAGTCAAAAGGAACTTTGGAGATGACCTGGGGAAACAGGCCCCAGGAGGGAAATTGCCTCACCCAAGGCTGCTGCATGTAGGGCCAGAGCTCTGTCTATCAGACCAAACTGTCTCTCTGCTGGAAGTGTTTCCCCTGGAAGAGCTGAGACCAGGAGAAGCTGGGCCTCATGGGGGCTGGGGGCATTCCCTGAACTCCCCCAGGGCAGGGTCAGCCAAGAGAGTTGCAGCACAGCAGCCCAGACCCCATTTACACCTGAACTAGCCAATCACTTCCAGAGAAGACATGGTCCCTGCCTTTAGGGTCTTCCATTTTAGAAGGGGAGGTCGACGGTAGTCCCCTGGCTGTAATATGAGGCACAGGAACATGTCCCAAGGCAATGAGCTTCACTGCTGAGGAGAGCTGAGGAAGGAGAGGCTCCTTCTGGCGGGGGCAGGGCGGGCTCAGGGAGGGCTCCCCACAGGACAGGCGGTGTGGAGCTGGGCCCTGTGAATACTGGCAGGGCAGAGAGCTGCTCAGGACCCCACCCTTGACTTCCCCCCAGCAAGTCTGCTCAGATCTTTCTCTATATCATCCTTCTATGCAGATTTTGACAACATGGAACCCTTTACTGCTGTAAAAACTGCTGTTCTGGTCTAAGCCCAGCATTTGAAAACAAAGAAGACTAAGGCTCAGGGAAGGCCAGTGGCACCCCACTGAGTCCTGACAGAGCCAGGTTTCCCGCCTTCTGCCTCCTCCTCGCCAAGTCACTTCATCCAGCCCTGGCCATTACCCAGGAGTTAGGCCAAAGGGACCCAGAAGAGACACATTCTAGCCTGTTACAGAGACAAGATGGGTACAGCAGTGAGGAACAGGGAGCCAGGCTCTTAGATTCTGGTTCCTTCTCCCCCTGACTGTTCTCTTCCTAAAACCTCAGCTGAGACCCTAACAGCTGCAGGGGTGAAGACTCAGCAAGGTGCGGCTGCACACCTGGTCCAAAGCTGCAGGTGATGTCACCTCCTGTTCTCCCGGATGTGGGATCCCGCCATAAGGACCAAGCCCACAGGCCTTTCATTCCATGTGGAGGACAATGTGGAGGGGGACACCTATGGGGTAGATGCCAGAGACACCGCTTTGCCCTAGACAAGGCACCCGGGGCCCTGGACAGGGCAGAATACCTGCTCCCACATTGGTTAGGCACTGCTCTCAGAGGCTCTCACTCATGAAAGTCCAAGGTTCTTCCCAAAGTCTGTCCTCCACCTCTCTTGCTGCATTTTTTTTTTTTTTTTTTTTTAAGATTTCATTTATTTATTCATTTCCCCCCCCCCCTTGCTGCTTGTGCTCGCTGGGTCAGCTAACCACGCTGTGCGGGCGGGCTTGCCTTCACCAGGAGGCCCCGGGAACCGAACCCGGGGCCTCCCATATGGTAAACGGGAGCCCCACTGATTGAGCCACAGCCGCTTCCCTCTTGCTGCATTTTAAATCACTGTGCATTCATGGAGTCATTGGCATAGGAAAATTAAACTAGTGAGCAGATAATGATTTATCTGCCATGTGCCCAGTATCCTATCCTTCAAAAGGGGCCATGAAAGAAATATACAAGATCCCTGTGCTGGGAAAGGTTATGGCTTTTGTGACCAATATATTTCCCCCTTACAGCCCCCACACCGCCCATCCCCCCACTGCCCAGCTTTCACTTCCCCTCAGGAGCTCTGATTCCCTGGGCTGGGTTTTCCGGAGCCTCTGCTCTGCCCTCTGCCATGTGCGATCCCAGGGGGACAAGTCACTTCTCTCTCTGGACCTCAGTTCCACTGCCTGTAAAATGAGGGATTTGAATTTTCCTGGGCATTGTCTCCCCTTTGTTGGGGGTGTCTAGGAAACCTCACAGCCCACTAAGTCCCCCTTGGCCCAGGTCAGACAGGGCCAAGGAGCTGGCCTTGCTCCCAGGCGGCAGAGAGAAGCCTCTGTCAACCCGAGAAGGGGCTGAGAAGCAGGGCTCCTCTCTCACGCCCGAGGGCAGGGCCATCCTAGCTGACAGCATCAGCTCCTGGCCCTCCAGAGCCCTGACAGTGTCAGCACCCTGCCCCAACCCCACCCCACCTCTTCCCACCCAGTCCCACCCATCCCAGCCTTACCCAGGGTGACGGCAACACAGACCCCCTCCCGTAGCAGGGGCCTCTGGCAAACCAATGAGCAGGGGGTGGGCTCCCTCCACCCCCTATTACCTAAAGTGCCACCGCCCTGACTCTAGAGTAATTGGGGGGCTCATTTGCATTTTACCTAGGTGTGATTTCAGAGAGGTTCCCTGCCCTGCCCAGCTCAGCCCAGGGCCTCCATGGCTGTTTGCCCAAACCCACAGCTGAGCTCTGAGGGAAGGAGAGAGGGGCTGGGGAAGGGCGGTGGGTGAGAGCGGGGGTGGGCATCAGGGTCCCAAGGAAGAGGAGCCCTGGCAGGGCCCCTAGATCTTGTGCCAGCCCTGGCTCAGGTGGCAGGGTGGGGATGGAGGGGGTGACGTCCTCCACCTCCTTAGTCTCAGTTTCCTCATCTGTAAACTGGAGCTAATGACACTTAACGAGCAAGGGGGGTAGAAGGAAAGGTAATTAGCTCCCCCTGGCCCTGGGCTTTGAAGTGTGATGGAGGAGGGGGCCAGCTGGGCGGGGTGCAGGCAGGACAGAGTTGGAGGCTTGAGTGCACTGGCTTGGGGGTTGGAGGGTGGTCCCAGAGTCTCTGGCTTCTGCTCTGTACCAGGGACCCCCTCTGAGATGGAGAAGATAAAAAAGCTGAGATGGCACACTTAAGGGAAGCCCTGGAGGGCAGGGGGCAGAGGAGGCCCAAGGGTGAACTTAGAAGGCGCCAGGCCACCTAAGAAAGCAGCTGGTGTCCCTCCAGCCCTATTAGGGTGGGGCTGTTAGAGTGAAGAGAGGGGGAGTGGGATCCAGAACCAGGTAGGCTCCCACACTGTGCTGCTTGTACCCCATGACCCACAGGGGCCCCGCACACATCTAGGCACACACAAGGGCTCCATGGATGAGGGCAACAGCTCCAGGCCCAGAGGCTCACGGGAGATTCATGGGGGAGGTTGGAGAGGATAGGGGTGGGGGGGGGTGAAGGAGGTTATGGGGACTGGGGCCAGGGAGGTGAGGACAAGAGGGAGGCAGCCACCACCTCCCACGCCCTCAGCCTTTCCGCTTGCCCCATGACGTCAGGGCTGAGTCACTGGGAGAGGCTGCTGTCCAGCAAAGGGTGGGAGGACCCTGGGGACCAAGGTCTGGATGCTGTCCCGGGCTGGGCAGTGTGTGGGGGCACCTTTAGCCCGGTTGGCGCAGTCCAAGGATGCAGGCTGGAGCCAACCAGCCACAGTCCAGCCACCCACGCGTAGCAGGCAGAGCCTTGGATGGGTCTAGGAGGCCCCAGAGGGCCAACCCGAGGGTCAAGAAGTCATCTCTAGCATCCCTCTACCTCTGGACAGGTTGATAATCAAACCATCCAAGATACACCAAAATATATTGGGAAGTCCTTTTTGAGGTTGAACCATGAGCCCTCTGGCTGCAAGCTCCGCCCATGGGGCCTTCAGCCAGGTAAAGATCAGGTGGTCACTGCTCTCCCAAGGATCCCCTCTCTCCTACCACCATGCCTTCTCTCTCCATCTCCTTTTATGTTTTCCAATAGGTGGCCCATGGAGGTGGTTGGGTTTGGCCAAAGGATGAGATAAGTGTGCTTCTGCTGCCCACTGCAGCTCAAAGCCCAAGACCCTCAGGGTTAACAGCTCATTGATTTGCCTGGTGGAACTTTAGAATGGTAAAAGACAAGTGCTAGCGGTCTCTCAAATGGGAAGAACGCTTCACCCATTCATTCCACAAATATTTCTTGATCCCCAATAGGTTCTGAGGGTGAGGACGCAGCAAGGAAGAAGACCGGCAGGAGCCCTCAGAGTGGAGGGAGGCTGTTTTCAGAAGAGGTCTCAGATGAGCAGGAGGATTTCGGCTGTCCAGGGAAGCTCTGGGTAGAGACTCCACCTGCCTTAAATCCCAGAGGCCCCTAGGGACTGGGCCACCACATTCTCACTGGCCCCTCCTGGCCCTGCCAGAGCCTGGGACTTGCCGGCTGGAGTGTCTGGAAGAACTGATGTGGTGTTCCACCCACTACACACACACACACACATACACACACACACACACACACACACACACACACACCCCATGGCCTGAATGTGTTTTGGGGAGGGTGACAGATTTACAGGATGCTGGCTGGGCAGCTTTGTAAACCTCCTTGAAATTCAGGGTTTTTCTATTTTCTGTGCTGACAACCATCAGATGTCCAGGGAGAGAGAAAGCAGCCCAAGGACTTGAGAGCCCCCTCAGAAGCACCCGAGAACTGGGGGTCTGGGCCTCAGAGCACCTTCAACATGGGGTCCCTGGGCTCGACAAGGGGGAGGCACCTGGCCTCTTGAGGACTGAGGGGTCTGGGCCCCGGCTGCTGTCCTCACACTCTCTCGAGGGCTGCCCAGTCGAGAACCAGGGCATCCTTACCTGGTGGGGCCTTCCGGGGACTCCCACACACACATGCTCTCTCTCACCGGGGCCTGACGCTTATATCCCGGTGTCTCTGGGTACCTCTGACATGACTTTGTCTCCCTCCTTGCATCTCTGTGACCTCCTGGGTCTCCAAGCTGTTGGGGAGAAAGTCCTATAAAGGATATTATTAGGTCAAATGATAAAAGTATGTATCAAAGCAAATTTAAGAACTTGATAACTATACTGTAGTTAAGTAAGAGAACATCCCTGTTCTTAGGACATACACACTGAAATAGTTAGGGGTGAAGGGACATGATATAAGTAATTTACCTAATAATTGATCAGGAGAAAAAAAAATAGAGAGATAAAGTAAATGGGGTAAAATACATACAATAGATCAAACTTAGTGAAAGCTATAAGGGTATTCTTTGCACTATTTTTATTTTTGCAACTTTTTCTATGTTTGAAATTCTGTCCAAATAGAATTTAAAAGAAGGTCCCACCATCTCCCTCCAGCTCTGCTTTATCTTTATACTCTTCTCTAGTACCGCCCCGGTGTGTTTCCCTGTGTCTTTTATTCCTTTTTTCATCCATAGAACAGTCAGTGTCTGGCACCTTGAAGACTCTCAGTGAATACAGGTGATATACTCTCTGAGCTCCTTCTTTCTGTCTCTGCCTCTGTAACAACTTCTCTATTCATTGGTTCATTCGTTCATTCGCTCATAAGGAATAAGTAACCCCATCACGGAGAGTGCCTGCAAATATGGGGGGTGGGACCAGAGGACCCACTTACAGAACCCATCTTGGTGGGTCTCTGGCCTGTACACTGATGCCCTGATCCTCTTGACATTGACCTCCTTGGGGGCCATGTCACCATCTCCAGGTCTCTCTCTGTGGGTGGGAGGTACTAAGTCCTGTTGTGTAGAGCCTGGGCCCTGGGCTCTAGGACTTTGGTGGCTCCCACCTCCTTCTCTCCCTCCATGCCACCTCCCTCAGCCGCCCCTTCTCCCTCCTTCTCCAAACCCAAGGCAACGGCTGTGGACCTGGTGGGAAGCAGCCTGGCTGTAGGCCAAGGCCCTGGCCCAGGAAAGGCCTCCTCCTCTTTCCCACTTTCTAACACCTTTCGGTTGCCCCTGGGCCTGGCCGTGATACCTGTTGTCCTTGGCCTTGAGAGGTGACATCACCAGGGCTCCCCGCGCACACACACCCCCACAGCATCAGCAGCTCCCCAGCACCATCTCACCATCTCTCCTCCCGCACATCAAAGGCCCAGGCAGCAGCTGCCCCTCTCCCGGGCCCGGGAGGGGTTTAATCAGAGCCAGGTATGTGTAAAGCCTGGGCCCTCAAGTAAATAAATACATGCGGAACGCGCTGGGCCTCCCGCCCCTCACTGCCCCCCAGCACCCCGGGCTGGGAGCCAGGCACGGGCCCGCCCCTGACGAGGCTTCGGGGACTGCCTGGAGCTGGAGGAGTGTGTGTGTGTGGAGTTTCGCGTGGGCTGAGGCTAGCTTATCCCCAACAGCATCAAAAAGTCTGGGGAGCAGGGGGCGGGACAGAGGGAGCTGTGTGGAATGGGAGGGTCCCTACCCCTCACAATCCCACCAGTTCCACCTCGGACAAGTCACCACCTCCTTCAACACTTTTGACTCCAAAGTCAGCCTGCCTCTTCCAGGAAGCCCAGAGTATATGGCTCGATGCTGGGAAAGAGGAAAATGCAGGCAGTGATTGGAGCACAGAAGGAAACCCTTGGTCAGGCTGGGCCCTGCTGATGCCCATGGTGGTGGCAGTGGGCAGTGGGGCTGCCTCCAGCGTCTGAGGCCTGTGGGATGCCACTGCTTCATGGCGAGGAGGAGGATGACTGGCCTCCATGGTGCCAAAAGCTGAAGGGAGAGAGCCAACCCCTACCCCACCCCCCACATGTCCTTGCCAGCACGTTGCTTCCACTCCCAGTGGGCTAGTGAACATGGCAGGAGGGAGGCAGGGCTCCAGGGGGCAGGACTCTCAGTTCTGACCCTGACTTATCAGCTGTGTGACTGGCTGAGCCTTAATTTTATCAGCTGTAAAACAGAAGCAATGATCCCAGCACCTCCTCTCCACGGGGAGCAGAACGGATCAGTGAAGATGACTAGGATGAGTGCCCCTTAAACTGTAAGGTGCAGGGGCTCCACCAGCAGAGGGGTAGCACTTGGGGGTGGGGCTTGCTCCCATGTGTCTTTGGTACCAGAGTAGGTACCAAGGACATGTTGTTGGAATAACTGAATATAAATAAATGAACAAATGAATGTTCTAGTCTTGACTTCTTCAACTCTTTTTTAAGTTTTTGGTCATGTCGTCCTTCCATCATCTTTTTTTGCTCAGCACTCCTTGGGGAATCTCATGAAAGCTATGGACCCTCACACATAAATATGCACACATTGGAATACAACTTCTGGGATTCACACCCCAAGCCCGGGTCTAGAACCCCTGCTTTAGTGAGGGAAAGCGCATCTTAGAGTACGAAGCATGCAGTCTACATGCATGAGGTTTACGTGTATTATCTTTGATCCTCCACCAGCCCTGCAGATGTTATTGTTCCCTTTTACAGATAAGAAAACTTAGGCCCAGAGACATGGAGCAACTTGCAGAGTCCAGGGCGAGGATGTGGTGGAGCCAAGGCTTTGCTCAACATGCCTGATACCAAAGGTCTTTAGGTTTCAAGAACTGGCTTTTTCCGGGTTTTGCTTCCTAGAAAGTAAGTTCTTTTCTCCAGCCTTTGTGCTCCCACTTGGGGCCCAATACAGGACAAGTACAGGGTGAATACAAATGTGAGATCCAGAGAGAATGTTCTACTGAGCCTTGACACCACATATGGGGCAGGAAGCAGAGGGCAGGGGCAGGGAGCAGGTTGAGAAGCATGATGAAGAAAGCAGGGAAGCTCTGAGGACACAGAGTGTGAGCCCTCGCTAGGAGAGCTCCCCTAGTAGAGTGGGTGCAGGTCAGTCTCTCCCAAGTGGGGCAAAGAGGGTTGGGGGGGGGGTCATGCTAGCAGCCACATATGAAGTACAGGGCTATGCTCGACAATTTAAGTACTTTGGCTTGTTTTAATCCTCACAAGCCTCTGAAGTAAGAACTATTGCTGTTCCCATTTTAAAGAAAATAAGTTAGCCCAAAGTCACCCAGCTAGTAAATGGCAATGCCAAGCACACAGAAGGTGTACAGTAAATATTTGTCAGATGGATGGAAAGATGGATGGATGGATGGAAGGAAGGAAGGAAGGAAGGAAGGAAGGAAGGAAGGAAGGAAGGATGGATGGATGGAAGAAACTCAGGTCTGTCTGGTTCTCAGACTTGGCTCTTAACCCCTCCCCAATCCTGGGATGCACTTCTTTAAGAAGGAAGTTTCCCTGAAAAGGGCAGATGGGACGGGGGACAGGTGAGGAAGAGCGGAGTGTTAGAGACTTCCAGGCGAAGAGGAACGGCACCTGGCTGTTTTCCTTCCCCCATCTCACTCAGTAGAACCCAAAGTCCTTACCACAGTCTACAAAGCCCTATGTGACCTGATTCAGGAGCCATCTCCTACTGCCTTCCCCTCCATTCACTCCTCTTCAGTCATGGTGGACTCCTTGCTATGAGTCATGGTGGACTCCAGCCACTGTGGGTTCTCTCAACATGGCAAGCTCACTCCCACCTTGGGGACTTTGCACCTGCTTCTCTCTCTGCCCAGGAAATCTTCTCCCAGCTGTCCACCTGGCTTTCTGCCTCACTCCCTCAGCTCTCTGCTCATATGTCACCTTTTCAGAGAAGCCTGATGAGCTACCTATCTAAAATATCACCTGGTCACTCCCTGTCCCTTTAAGCATTTTAATTTTTCTCATAAGCAGCTATAACCAACTACCATACTATCTATTCATTTATCTCCTCTCTTCTCCCTGCCCAAAGTCTCGCTTAGGCATATAAACTCAGGAAAAGCAGGGGCTTTGGATTGTTTGCAGCTGTATTCCCAACATCTAGTACAGAGCCTGGTACAGAATCAACATCAATAAGTATTTGCTGAATAAATGAATGAATCAATGAACAGTTCTGCCAGTCCTGATGGGACGGGCAGGAACTGCTAAACTTAAATGTGTATGGAATGAGGCTAAATCCATGTGAGGAATTTCCCCTCCACCAAGAAGTCCCCCTAAATTTGTACCTCTTTCAGGAAAAAAAACCAAAAACCCTAATGCTGAGGTCTCCTTGCTGCCTCCAATAGGGCACAGTGCCTCCTTCCTGCCCTCTCACTCCCCCACCCTGAACTCCCTTCTCTGTGATCTTTCCAGGTGAGAGGAAGGGGGAGGAAAGCCGGGGTGCTAGGGTGCCCGGCTGACCAGCCTACAGCAATCCCTGCCCCAGCCAGGAGGCAGAGGCGGTGCCCCAGGCTTAAGACGTGAATGGGGCAGGAGGTGGATGAAAGGCAGCGAGTGCTCCTGGCCTAACGAACAAAGGGGACCAGAGCAGGTGTGAGGGGGCCTGGGGGCCTGCTGAAAAAGAAACTGGAGCTGGAGCTGGAGATCAGTTTCACCTGCAGTAGCGCAGGTTTCCATTAGCTTTCTTTGGCTGTCACTCATGCTTTAGGGACAAAGCGCAGGCTGGAGGTTAAGGAGAGGCAGGGTCCTGGGAGAGGGGGACGTCGGGGGGGGGGAGGGGAGGGGGTGGCTCTTTGCTCTCCAGATCAGTCTCCAGCAGCATCCCCACTTCCCAGGAGGCGCCTGCACAAGATCAAAGTCGGATGGGAGCCTAGAGAGCATGGTCCAACGCTGTCCTTTTACAAATGGGCCCAAAGAGGCCTCAGGGGGCAGTGACTCACCCAGGTCACAATGCTATTGGCAGAGCGGGGATGGGGATCCTGGCTCTGGGTTCAACTCTTGAATTTTTTATGTTCAGCCTGTCCTGTCTCCTGGGGCCCGTCAGTGTGATTGTGACCAGGAAGTCACCATGGGGCAGATAAGGTTTGGGCTGGTCTGGATGGTGCGTGGAGAAGAGGGGGCAGTGCTGCCTGGACAGGGGAGCTCCAGGGGGACAAGTTGGACAGGCGGGGCTGGGCCGACCTGAGCTGAGGCCCAGCTCCAAGGAGCACTGTCATGTCCAGGGGACACGGTGCTTCTGTACAGCTGACAGGTCCTAAACCCCACCCCTGCAACAGCTGCATTGCCCCAGGCCATCGAGGAGTCTCTGGAGGGGTCAAGAGAGGGTCTGTGGCTTGGGTGGGGGTGGGAGTGAGGGGGCTGGCCAGGGAGGAAGGCAGGGAGGGAGGGGGAGGAGGAGGAGGACAAAGCCAGCCTGTGTGGCACCTGGGACATTCCCAGTCTCTGCCCTGTCCCCTCCCTGATCCTGCTCTGGACAGGGTGGGAACAATACCCTCATTGAAGCCCGCACCCCAGGGATAACATCTTTGTGTCCCCCGGGACGGGAGCCAAGCAGGTGAGCCTGGTGGGGGCTGGGAACCCGACTTCCTGCAAGGCAGGCAGGACCTCAGAGATGGAGCCAGGGGTCCAGAGCAGGGGGAGATGACTGTGGCCACAGCAGGAGGGATGGGGGCTGACTCCTGGGTAGGGAAGGGGAGCCATTTCCCAGTTTGGATGGAGCCCACCCCCCATCACAGCAGCTGCAGGTATGGGAAGAAGATTCCCGAGGGATGAGGCCGGACTCTCCCTTCAGGAGAGATGCAACAAAGGAAGCAGGTGGAAGGCCAAGAGTGGCCCACACTTCAGTTTGGTTCAGAAAGTAACAAATTGCCCTTGAAATGTCTTTTCAGGTCAGAAATAGAAATGGCTCCTAACCTGGTTGGAGTGCTAACTGGATTCCCAATCAAAAGATCCCAAATAAAATTAGAAGCTGCATTTGCTACTATTTAAAAAAGAAATTCAGTACTGTGGATTTTTTCCCTTACTGAACACCCAGTGGGAGGCAGTGCTGAGTGGAGAGGACACTCTCTGGGCCACCTTGGCTGGGTGACCTTAGCAGCAGACTCAACCTCCCGGGGCTTAGTAACCTCAACTCTGAGAATTGGGACAGAGGCCTCATAAGCCTCCCCCATGGGACTGTGAAGCCCACCAGGGCCTGGTTGACCCCGGAGCAGGAAGGATGCCTTGGAGGAAACCTAAGAAAGCCCCCATCCTGTGCAGGCGTTCCTCCTGCAACAGATGCTCACAGTACATCAGTGAGGGGAAGCTCATTACCTGTCAGTTTAGCCCATTCTGCAGTGGGGCAGGTCTGGCCAATAGGGAAAGCGCTTCTGTGGGTCCCGTTCAGATAGGTAACTATAAAACAGGTCAGTAAATGAATGGATGGGTGGGTGTGTGCAGAAAACACACTCATGCATTGAGGCAGGGGTTTAAAGAGCAGCTCTGGGGAAGCGGCTGTGGCTCAATCAGTAGGGCTCCCGTTTACCATATGGGAGGCCCCAGTTTCCGTTCCCGGGGCCTCCTGGTGAAGGCAAGCCCGCCCGCACGGCGTGGTTAGCTGACCCAGCAAGCACAAGCAGCAAGGGGGGAATAAATGAATAAATAAATAAAATCTTAAAAAAAAAAAAAAAAAAAAAAAGAGCAGCTCTGTAGCTCCAGCCCTCCTGACCCACTTCCAGGCTGATCTTTCCTACCCTAACGTCCCCACCTCTCCAGCTTTCTCCTCCATCTCTCCTGCTACCCCAGCTCTGAGGTCCCCGCTCTGAGCAGCTGGGCTTCTTGTCCCCTGGTGTCCGCGTGGAACCCTGTCTCCAGGAGACCTCAGGATGGGCATCGGGGTAGGGGAAACCTGGTCCTCCCCATACCTGACCCATTCCCATCCCAGGCACCCACTCGTGTGTGCAGGTGAGGACGTGGGGGTGGGAGGCACAGCCCCCCGCACCTGCCCAGATGGGCTCCCAGCCCTGTCCTCAGCCTCACAGCTCCTCTGCTGGGGGTGGGCCGCCTGCTTCAAGCAGGTCCACGTGGGACCTCAGGTACAGATGGACACCCTCACACTTCACACAGCTGTAAAAGGGGCTAATGATACCCTCCACCCACCCACAGGAGAGGTCGAGGAAAGCCGGCCAGGGCTTGGCTAGCTCCACTTAAAAGTGCACAGAGACCTGTGAGGAATTTTTATCCTCCTGGGGATGGGGGTGGGGAAGGAGGAATGTCACAGGAAACCATCTATGCTCTCCTTCCTTCTCAGGGACCCTTGGCCTCGAGAAATTACCCAAATCTACCCTGTCCTCTTTAGAGACCTGCCCATATTTCCTGACCCTCCTCTTGGCCAGTCCCCTCTTGATTGTCCAGCTAGGAGCAATAGTACTTACTGTATGCCATGCACCATTCCAAACTCTGCAAACCCTCCAGAATCAACCCTCTCATTACCCCTGTGAGACTGGTACCTTACACATGCCCACAGTGAGGCCCAGGGAGGGTCAGTCATTTGCCCAAGGTCCCACAGCAAGCAAGTTTAGGAGGATGCCAACCTGCACCCTTATCCACTTTCCAAACATCAGTATCCCACAAGTCATTTCCTTCTAACCCTGGAGGGAGCTAGAACCCCAAATGTGACAGGACAGAGTTCAGGGGGAACTGGATTCACAATTTGTCTGATTTCCTCCTCCAGCCCTGGTACCACTCAGTCCTCTGGGCTGGGAGAGATGGCCTCCCCTCTTAGGGGCAGAATCCCAGGCTGATCCCACCTGAGGGAGGCCAGGGGAGCCAAGAGAGGGTTTGCTCTCCCAGTCGTCCTGGACTCCCATTAGGGGAGATGGAGAAGCTTGCAGCTGGTGATGGTATCAACAAAAGGAGCAGCGTAGAGCTTAAGAGAGGAGATGGACTCTGGGTGCAAATCTAGCCTCCACTGCTTACACCTGGGTGATCTTGAGCAAGTTCCTGCCCCTTTCTGTGTCTCAGTTTCCTTCTCTGTAAAATGAAGGGGCTCTAATCATGGCATTGTATGAGGATTAAACACTACATCTGTGAAATGCTTGGCCCAGTGCCTGAGGCCTGGTAGCCCCTCAGTGAATGCCAGCGAGGACTGCCAGAAAAGCTGACAGTGTCAACAAGAAGTGGGAGGCAGACCTGCCCTTGGGGGTGCTCAGAAGAACCTTGCTTTCTGCCCTTGGCTCCTGAAAGAAGCCCAGTGAACACCATGGCTGACCAGTGTGGGGCTCCTTCGTGGGCAGACCCCTGGCCTGGGAAGGAGGGGGAGAATGTACCCCCTGAGCACAGAGCCCGAGCACCCTGAAGCCAGGAAAGAGCTGGGTTCAGAGCCAGACCAAATGGCGCTCATAGCCTTTTCTCACAATGGGCTTCGGGCAAGTACCTGCCTCTGCCTGTGCCAGTTTCCCCCTCTGCAAAATGACGGTGTTCCCACATGCCCAAAGGCTGGTCCTCCATTATTTTCTCTCTTCTCTCTGTCCATCTCCTTGGATGCCTGCGAAGGCAGCCTGTCTCCTTAGTGGAGAGGGGGGATGTCTGCAGGCTCCATCCCTTTGGGGGAACAAGGAGAAGAGCAGATGTTTATCTCCAGCTGTTTGCTGCTAATCAGCCCTGGGGGAGAGCTGAGGTCCTTCCCCAGGGGTTCTACCTGAGAGTGGCTGAAAGTGGCCTCCAGCCTGGGGCAGAGGGATGAGCAGCTGGGGGAGGGGCTGGGACAGGAGGCTTTTACCGAGGACCTCCTTGGGCACAAGCCCTATTTGCCCTTCAGGGTCTGAGTGCTCAGCCACTGGGCCCAGGGGCTGGTGGAGGAGGGGAATCAGCCAGACCAGACTCCCTTCTGCCTCCCTCCCCCTCTGGATTCCTTCCAGTCTTCTATTCTTAAACAGTGCCATTTCCCTCCAACTACCCACCTGGCAGTCTGGGAAAGGCCACCCTCCTAACCACCTTGAAATACCCTCTTCCCCTCCTCTGCCTCCTCCTCTTGCCATCCTCCTCCCCCAGGAAGCTCTCCAGGACCAGCAGAGGACAGATAACTGCCATCTTCATTCCTCCCCTGCCAGGATCCAACCCTTCTACCTGCAGCTGCCCCACCACAGGTGCAGCTGCTCCAGGTCAGGCCATGGTCTTTGAATTGGGGATATACCGAGTCATGGACCCTACTAATAGTAGGGTTTAGGGTCTGAAGTCAGACAGAGGACAAGCTAACCAACTCTCTGTGCCTCAGTTTCCTCATTGTTGAGGAGTAAGTGAGTTCATGCACGAAAAGTTTTGCAACAGTGCCTGGCACTATGATGATGATGATGATGATGTTTACAATTCTAATATCTCAGGATCACGTCTTGGGCTCTTAGATTCTTAGACTCATAGGACTACAGAGTCTTAGCTCCAGAGGGAGCCTGGGAGGTCATCTGGGCCGTCTGGGTCCCGCTCCTCCAGCCTGCTCTTTCTAGGGGCATCAGACCTGAGTTTCAAAGGGTGAGGACTCCTCTGTGACGGTCGCTGAACACTGTACCTCCCGTGGGCATTCTGATGACAGGGATGACCCAGGTGGACAAGAGAGCCTCTTCTTATCCCAGCCCAGTCCCACCCCCCTCTCCCAAACTTCTCCCTGGGCCCTCCGTGGGTGTATGCACCAGGAGAGTCACCCCCAACCCCATGCTCAATCCATCCTCTGGGGTCAGGGCCTGGAGATACCTGAGTGGACATGGCCGAAGTCTCAGCACCCTCTCCCACTGCTCAAAGCTCTGGCCCCTGGGATCCCAGGGCTAGGCAGGGTGGGCAAGGACAGAACAGGACACTGCCTCTTTCAGGCATGGTCCACCCAAGGGGCTGGAGGCCAAGGCCTGGGTATGGTCTGGCACCCCCTTACCCCATCCCTGAGCAAACCGGGGGCTTCCTGCATGAGGGGGCTTAGGAAAGACTCGTTTGTGGTCAGAGGGATATGCTGCATGTGCAGAAGGCAAGCTGGGCCCTGAGGAGGCGGTGGTGTGGAGAAGGGGACCCAGGGGAATGGGGGGTGAGAGGGGAAAGAGAGGCACCCTCAAAGTGCTTGTGGAACCCCTGGCCTGGATGGGGAATGGAGGAGTGCTGTTGTATTTGGCCACTACTTCAGCATGTGATAGGAAGCCTCTAGGCTCTCTGGGCCTCAGTTTATCCACCCCCAGTAAAATGGAATGAGTTACCCCACACACACCAGGCTCTCATGGAGAAGGCCAAGGAAGGAGAATTCAGTCAGGCTAAGTGCCTGGAGAGCTTCCAAAGGAAAGGGTATGATCTACATAAGGATTATTTCCCCAGGATTCCTCCAGCAACATGGACAGGGTATTAACCATCCATTGTGCCTTCCCCACCCCCAGCCTGGGCCTCTGCCCCCCTGGAGGGAGGGGTTGTAGCCAGTGGGTCACGTGGTACCTGGTGGTCAGGGATGTTCCTTGAGCATGCCCAGCTCTCTGGACAGGGGTAGCTCAGCCCTAACCAGTCTGTCCACTCTGGGAAGTAACCACCTCTTGATGGAGTTCCCTGGGATTTTTCCCACGGCATCACTGTCCCATGCCCAGTTGGCATGAGCACAGGACATGCCAGGGGGGTGAGTGAGCTAGCCTGAATGGGTGGGTTCATCAGCTACAGGCTGGAAGTCCCTTTCCTGGGCTAGGGCCTGAAAAGGAGGTGAGAGAGGATAGGCAGAGCCCCTGGGCCAAGCCCCCCAACTGCTCCCTGAAGCTTGTAGATCTCATCTCAATTACCAGATCAAAGCCTTCTCTGTTGCAAACCTTTGAGAGGCTCTGGGCTCTGGAGAAGGGGTTGGGCTGGGGTGGATGGAGAGGGGGAGAGGACTAGGAACTCCATCTAACAGCCCCTGTCTGGTAGCAATGTCTGCCCAGCCCCTTCTGCCTTTCTTCACCCCTCAGCCTCACACCCCAGTCCTGGGGAGTCTCTCCTCTGCCCTTCCTGACAGTGCCTGACTTCCAAGCCCCTGCCAGGCCATTTCTCTTTCTAGGACACCCTCCCCTCTTCTTTCTCTCCTTTCCATGGCTGATATCAGTCTCCATTTCTGGAACGTATACTCAGATACTTCTTCCCTCTGGCCAGGCTCAGCTTTCTTTCTTGCCACCAAGTCTGTATGTCTCTGGCACCCTGGGCTTTGCCCCCCACACCTGGCTGTCCATCACAGACCTCCTGGCAAGTAGTAAAGCAGAAAAACATGGCTTTGGTGTGGAGTAAGTGGGCATTCCCTGGGCACTCGGCCTGGCAAACAACCTTCTGCCACTGCTGCTAGAAGCAAAGGCAACAACAAAGCCAAGCTCCCTGCACCTGGTGCCCAGAGCCCAGGGACCAGCTCTGGGTGCCCAAAGCTCTTGAATAAAGAACCCAGAAGGGGCCTAGGAGAGCACCCCACACTCCCTAAGGGCAACGGGCATAGACCCCACCCACCACCCAGAAGCTGCACTAGGACCTGCCACCAGTCTGCCTCTCTGGGAGACAGGCCACCTAGCAAACGCCAAGCTCCCCAGGCCACTTCTCTCGCCTTGCCCTAGGGCTGCAGCCCCCAGGCAGTATATGTTCATTTTACAAAACCCCTCCCTCTTCCCTGCCCCCTCCCCCACACACCCCCGCAGAGGCCTAGACATCTCTCTCCACTCCTCAAAACTGCTGCCCTTCACTCCTCCCAGCCCTGCTCCACATTCCCCTCCTCCTGGAAGCCCACTATGGTTTCCCCACCTCCACAATGTTGGCAGCTTAACTCCTCCCCCACTCCACCTCCAGCGTGCTAGATTTCCAGCTCCAGCACACCTGTGTGCAAATGAACCCGCACAGCAAGAACAGAGTAGCAGGGGGAAGGAGTTATTCTTACTTATTATTCTCAGATTTTACAGCATTTTACAGTTTTCGGAATACTTTCCCACACATTGGCTCAAATCATCTTTAAAATGATGCGTTGAGAGAGGTGGGCAGAGAGGAGGAGGCGGGGCCCGGAGAGCGGAGGGGACTCGCCCGAGGTTCCAGAGACTGTCAGAGGACTCAACCCAGGTCTCCTGGCCGTCCAGGACCCAGGGACGCCCAGTCTCTTTCTTAGGGAGGGCCTCCTGGAAGAAGTGTGCGCGCGTGCGCGCGCGCGTACGCTACCAGTCTACCTGCCCGGGTGGGGAAGGAGAGGTCCAGGTGGAGAAGGGGCGAGGGGCCGCGGCCGATCCGGGGCAGCGTGGGAACAGGGTTGGGAGCAGAGCTGGGCCGGTGCACGGGGAGGGGGAGCCGCGCCGCGCTCACCGCAAGGTTCCGCCCCTCGGCGGGCGCAGACAATGGGGTCGCTGTGCCCGGTCGCCCCCTCCCCTGTGCTCGGCGGCCCGCACCCGCCCCCTCTCCCCAAAGCTGCTTTCAATTTAAATGCCTCCAACCAGCGGGCGCTGCCCCGGGGGGCGCGACCGCAGCGCCGAGCGCCCCTGTAATTTCCGCAGGGAGCTGACCGGCTCAAACGCAGCCCCGCGGTGCCCCGACCGCAGGCCTAGAGACCGGAGACGGAGCCCAGACTGCTGCGTCCGGGCAGTGGGAGCGCCGCCCCGGCGGCCTCCTCCGCGCGCCCGGCCCCGCCCCTGCCGCCGCCGCCTCCAGGCAGCCCGCCGCCACCAAGGAGCCCCTCCTCCAGGAAGCCTGCGGGCCTTCCCAAACCGCGGCTGCCTCTGAGATCTCTCCCACTCCAAGGCCCAGCTGCCTTTTGGGGAGGGGCGAAATGGGGGGGAGACCGGATCAGGCGCAAGTGTCCATTCTGTGGTTTTTGTCTCCCCTGCCAGACTGGAGGCTCCCTGAGGGCAAGCATTGCTTCTCCTCCTCCTCCTAGGGGCTTGTGAGGGAAGGAATTGAGGCATGCCTCTCTCATCAGACTGGGGAGATCCCTGGTGGCAGGGGTTGGAGTTTCCCTAAAAGATAGCCATCAATGAAACAATGTTTGTAAATCATGGCACCCAGGGCTAGAATAAGTTTCCCCCCAAAACTGTGAGTTGATACGACTATTAATTACATAATACTAGTCTCCCAGGACGGGGGAAGAAGCAATCTCCTCCCAGCTCTCCACCCCCACAGTCAGGAGAGGAGGGGTGAGTCAAGGGAATGTGAGCGAGCAGGGCTGCCACTCCTGCTTGGTCTGCTGAGGAACAGGGAGGACGGTCCGGCCCCAGATTAGGGAGAAGGGGACCCCAGCCTCTTGGACTCTAGATAAGGCCCTGGCATGGATTGTCTCAAGAGAAGTGGGTAGGTGAGGGCAGGTGGACCCAGCTGAATCATCTGCAAATTCCTCAGCTTAGCACAGACCAGGCAGAAATGGCAGCTGGACACCAGGGAGAACTTTCTGAGCTGCTAGCGAGGGGCCTCAAGCTGTCATGATGGACATGACCACCGATGCTCCCCTCTGGCCTGAAGTGCTTATTCTCTTCCCTCTCCTCTCTGCCTAGAAGCTGTTCCTGCCCACTCTCCCTCCCAGGAACTTTGGAGGGGACATTTTGAGTTACTATACCTGGATGAATTGTCTAAAGAGCCTGATTTTCCTGGGTCACTGCCACTCTGGGGGCTGTGTTGATGGGGCTGCTTTGGAATTTTCCAGAGGTGGGGGAGGGGATGTGCTCAGCTGGGGGCCCTGGCTTGTCCTGAGTGCTCTCCTCTACCTTGCCCCATCCCCCACGTCCCAAACACCCCTCTCCTTCCAGCCCAGCCTGGCTGTTGTGGTGAAGCTAATCAGAAGTAATTATGGGGGAAGGAGGGATCCTAAGAGCGACCCCCTCGGAGACCACCTCATCCGCCCTAGCCCGGCCCTGGTGGCCCTGGCCCTGAGGGCCTCAGGCCTGGCTCAGCCCTGACTGGTGAGGCTGAACCCACTGACACCCACTCCCCTGCCCCACTGCTCCTCTCCCTCCCTTCCAGTCCCAGCCCTTGAGCCACAGGGCTCAACAGGGGTTTGCCTCCCTCTTCCCCAGATGTCCCTCATTCACTCACTCACTCACTCACTCACTCACTCACTCACTCATTCATTCATTCATTCCATGTTTATTGGGCACCTCCTCTGAGCTGGGGCCCATGCAGGCCTCTGCCCTCATTGAGTAGCCACTGGGACTTGGGTCAGTACAGACACTGTGGCAGAGGGGTGTATAGCCTTGGAAAGGCAGAGGGCCCCCTCCAGGATCACAACCCACTTCAGGGGAGGGCAGCGTGGACCGTGGCCCCTCCCTCACCACCACTTTGCTGACCCCAGAGAGCAGAGCCCAGCAGCTCCAGAAACCTGTGAGGGACTTCCCAGTCCCTGCAGCTCCTTACCTGCCACAGGGCCCAATCCCCCTCCCCACACAGTGCTGCCAGGCATGAGGCCTGACCTGGCCCTGACCACCTGCCCTCCTCCAGCAGCCTCCTCCATCCCCTTCAGTGCTCATTGCTGCTTTGCTCAGTGGTCCCTCCACTAGAGCAGAGGTGCTCAGTCGGCACCTCTCAGTCACCTTCCTAGGGTTCAGGTCCCCAAGCCTGGAGAGCCCTTAGAGATGATGGAGGTCAGCTCTCTCCTTTTACACACTAGGAAATGGAGGCCCAAATGGGGGGCAGCAGACATAACCCCCAGTCTACTGACTCCTAGTTCAGTGCTCTTTCTGGGGAGTCCTCCTGAACCCTGTACCTGGAGGGTGTGGTCTGGGTCTGCCCTTCGCCGATCCCCTCATTGTGCCCAGGAGGATGGAGGAGCAAGCTGGGGTCTCTGCCATCTTGCCTTCCTGCCTCCACCCCCGCAGCAGCCTGGGCCCAGAGACTGGATGGGGGGGATGGGGGATGGATCAGAGGGGAGCTCAGCTGAGGGTCTCTAATTTGCTCCTGCCCCTTGATGTCCAGAGGAAAACAGCCCTCCCTATGCCCAAGAGATTTTGAAGCACAAACAGAGGTCAGTGGCCCCCCCACCACCAGAGGTGCCAAGGTGGTAATTAGGTTTGGGGATGGGTCCTGGAAGGATGGGAAGAATGGGGGTGGGGCAGCCATTACCCTCAGGAGCTGAACTGGGCAGAGGAGCTGTGTGGTCCAGGCAAATGGGTGGTTTGTAGGTGGTCTGGGGAATGAATGGCTGAGTGTTTGGGAGGGAAGCCAGTGGGGAGGGAGGAGAGAAGGGGGGAGGCAGGAGAGAGTCTGGAGTCAGGCAGTGGTCTGAGCCCCTGCCCATGTTCTAGAGGCATTTCCAAGACCCGTGGCACATGAAGGTCTTGGGGGTGCTTGCCAGGGGCCCACTGCAATGGGGACAGGCTCCCTGCTGAGGTCAGGGGCCCTAGGCAGCCACCATCAGCCACCTGTTCCTTCAGCTTCAGGAACGGTGAAGGGAGGAGGTGGGCCGAGGCCGTGACTTTTCAGGGTCACTGGCAGGCCTGGGGTAAGTAAGCCAGCCCAGGATCAGCACTTATGAAATGGCAGCTTCTGCAATGCCTAATGCCCCACAAGATGTCCCTTGAGTCTGGAAACCAGGTCTTCTCCTGGGACCTGGCTGTGACCCTTGCATAGAGACTAGAATGTGGTGGGCAAGGGCTGGGGTGAGCAGGTCACTGGGAGGGAGTGGGGTTGCTGGGACTGTCTTGGTGGCATCCTGCCCAGGCCCCAGGCACATCCCTCCTCCTCTGTGCTCCCCACCTGCTGGATGCCACCTATACCACCAGCACAGCCACTTATCTGGCCTCTGCAGCAAGAGAGAGTGCAGTGAGACTATCAAACACAGCTTCCCCAAGGAAAGGAACAGCCCGCTGGGGCACCTTAGCTTCTGGCCCGCGTGGAGGGTCTGAGCGACAACGTCCTGGTTTCATCCTGTGTGGCTCAGCAGCCTGGGAACATCATCAGAGTAGGAGCAGGGCCTCTGCCCTCAGACTGGGAGGCTCCCTGAGGCCAGGGCTTGAGGCCCCCTGTGGCAGGGGCTGGGCCCTCATCATCAGACAGGGAAGATTCTGGAAGAGGGAACATACCCAGAGAACATGCCAAGGGGAGCTGGATGGGGATTTGACGGGTCAGTCTGGTGCCTTCATGGGCATCAGTCTCAATTCCACCCCTTGCTCACATCCAAAATTCTCCAGCAATGGAAAAGTCAGAGGGGAAGCTGAGGAGAACTGGAAACCCTGGGAAACTGCCTATAGTCCCCTGTTCTGGAAATGGCTAGAAGGGGAGTGTGGGCAAGGGGTGGGGGTGGCAGTACAGTATGTGTGAAGAGGCAGCCTCAGGATCAGGCTCATTCCAAATAAACCTCCTCTTCCCTACTCTCTTCAAAGCAGGCAGACTAACCCCTTGTTTCCCTCTGGGCTCTGCCCCGATGGAGCAGATCGGGGGTTGGGGGTAGGGACTATCTGCATTTAGAGGTGGGGCCCCTCCTGGGGGCTTGGCCAATGGCTCCCCCAGGCCTGCAGTCAGGCCCCCCCAACAGCCTGCAGTGGGAGTGGCGGGCAGGGGGAGCTCCTGGATGGTTGGGGTCACCTGGAGGATGGTATAGGAAGCCCAGATTTGGAGCTGATACACCCATAGCTTCTGATGCAAGCACTCAGTCTCCCAGCAGGAAAGAGAGTCCCCTCCCCACCATTCCCCATAGCCCCTCTATCCAAATATGGATCCTCTGGGGCTTGGGGGTTCTGGGCCACTTGAAATACTCATTCCTAGGCCAGAACTCAGAGCATTCCTTGAGGCATCTTGGAAGGTACAAGTGGGGTCATTTAGGCAGACGGGATAGAGGGGAGGACTAAGAGATCACTTTGTCTGACCCTCTGCCTCTATGCCAAACCTCACTGAAATCCTTCTCGGAGAATGTCTCCTGTTTTAAGGTCAACTTCCAGGTACATTCAATGCATCACAACCTCACCTCAAAAATAAAAACACATTTATTAAAGGCCTACTGTGTGCTGGATAATGGTGTTCTAAGCCTGTATGAACAACAATCCCTGGTCTCAGTTGCTTACAGTCTAGGGACTATGATCCTTGAGATGAAATTCCAGTTCAAGACAGAATGAGGGGAAGTGGCTGTGGCTCAATCAGTGGGGCTCCTGTTTACCATATGGTTCCCGGGGCCTCCTGGTGGGGGCAGGCCCGCCCGCACAGCGTGGTTGGCTGACCCAGCGAGCACAAGCAGCAAGGGGGGGGATAAATGAATAAATAAATAAAATCTTTAAAAAAAAAAAAAAAGAAAAAGAAATACAAGTTAGGTCAGATATACCAAGAAATCTGGGTGTGCAGACAGGGGGATTTCTTCTGATGAAAGATCAAAGATGATGGCCTTTCCAAGCATCTGAAAGCTAGCTTGAATCCAGTTCTCTGAAGTGACTCTTCTGCCTAGAAACTTTCTCTGAGTCCCCAAAGTCTGTCTCCACCCCATTAGAACTTCTTGAGCTCCTTTACGGTGACACCTTGCACTTATCACAGTTGTAAAGATATTTTTAGTTGTCTCTCCCACAGCACTGTAAGTGCCAGGAAGAAGTTTGTCTGTGAACCAAAGTGGTTGGCCATCAAAATGCATGGCAGGTCTGGGCTAGGACAAGTCATCAGATGTGGCTGGAGTTGAAGGGTATGAAATACATAGAGGGGGACCAGGCTAGCAGGCTTAAGTTGGCACCAGATTGGGGCAGACTGCAAATGCCAGGCAATGTTGGGACTTTATCCGGCTGGCAATGGTGAGCCATCAAATGTTTTTGAGCATGAGAGTGGCATGCTTCAGCCTGTACTCTAAGATCCCTCTAGCAAGCATAGTGCAGAGGAGGGATGGGATGAGGAGGACTCCCTTGGAGCCAGGGGCACCAGTCACTATTGCAATAGTCTCAGGGACTGTTTAGAAAAGACCACAATTGAGCCAGTAGCAATAGAATTGGAAAGAAAAGAGGGCACCTTCAAACCACTAATGCAGAAGACTGGACTTGGTGACCAATTGCCACTTGGGTGGAGGAGGGAGCAGGGCATCAAGGATTACTTCTAAATTTCCAGTCACCCTGTCCTGGAAGTGATGATGCCTTCAAGCTACATAGGGCATATTTGAGGCACCAGTTTTTGAGAGAGATTAGTTGTATTTGGACATGTAGGTGGGAAGTCCTTCCTGATATTTAGCCTCCGATTCTCCTGCTGTAGCCATAGCCCATGTTCTCTTGCCCCTCCTGGAAACCCAGCTTCAGGGTGGCATGGCTTCCCCCAGGGCAGTGAGGCTCATAGAGACCACTGGAGAGTGAGTGGGCAAGGGGGGGGTTGGCTGTACACCCGGCTTCCTGGCTTCTGTCCCTACTTGGTGCTGCCTCTGACTTGATCTCTGACTTTCTGCCCCTTTTTGGGGCTCCCAGACCCTGTAGGTGGGGAGGGGTTCCCTGGGGAGGCTGGTTAAGATTGGGAAAGAGATCGCTGTACTCCTAGGCCATGGCCCATTTCAATGAGGGTTAGCAAAGTGCTTTGATCTCTAGAAATTTTGCTCAAGGTTGGGGGTGGAGCAGGGGTGGGGAGGGGGAAGAGATCTGAACCCTGAAGCAAGTTTAGCCCCACGTGCATTGCTGTCTTCACCCTGCCAACCAGATACCCCAGTGCATACCGCAGAGCATGTTAAAACAAAAGGTGTCCCCTGGCCCCCTGAATTCTTGGAACTCTTAGCAGGATGCAAGGAGAGGAGGGTCTTCGAGGCAGACAGGGGTGATAGGTGGCTTGAGGGTGGCACCACTTAGGTCTAGCAACATGCAGGGAACAGAGAGTGAGCCCAGGCCCCAGATCCCTAGGTCGAACGCCAACCCCTTGGTGGGACACAGCTTCCAGACCCCAGAATGGGGAGCCCAGACCTCAGGGCATCACGGATACCCCGCCCAGAGCCGGAACTCAGCAAATGCCTATATTGGCAAAGTTTCCTACTGAACAGAGAGCAGAGGGCATGGATCACCCAGCAGATGCAGACAAGAGGAAGAGGAAGACGTCGGAGCCCAAGAGGATCTCACCCCATACCTAGACCCAGGCTTTCCAAACTGTGATACCTAAAACCCTGCCTAGGGGTTTTCTTGAGATGAAAGGAGGCGGAAGAAAAAAGGGACCTCATACCCCACTCCCACCAGAAACTCTCCATTTTTATTCATTTATATACTAGGCATTTGCCTAAGCTTCTGCTGGGGGGAGAAAAGAAGATTGCTACTAAAACAGATGCACAAATAACCTCACATTTTGAATTACTGCCCCTGTAATTTGCGTCTGGAGAAACTAAGACTTAGAGCCCACTGGCTTTCCCCAGGTCTAACAGCCCAGCCCAGCCTCTTAGCTCTTCAAATGTGTATGTTGGATGTACACATGAATTTCTGGACACTTCGTCCAGTGCTTTAACTTCAGTGATTCCCAGGGCATTGGAGAGTGTGGTGCTCCCAGTGAAGAATCCCTATGGTGGGAGCCATCATCTGTTAGTGGGAGCCCGGTGACCGCCCAGAGCCAAAGGAACCTGAAGCTATCGGGGGATTCCCGCAAGCGCCGGCGTCCGAGGCCACCCACTCATTAGCCAGCGCGCCCAGACTCCGCTCCAGCTTCTCGCCGCTGCGGGTCTGCGACCACCCAGCAGCCGGCGGCAGCGAGGGGGTGCGGCCAGGAAAGGGTTAATCTGGCAGCGCCTTTCATCAGCAGCTTGGCGGGCTCCCAAGGCCCACAGGCTGGGTACCTGGGCGCCTACCTCCGTCGGTGGGGCGGAGACGTGACCACAGGGCAGCCCTGCCGTCTGCATTCCTCCCGCGTGAGTGCGTGAGTGACGGCCGCCGCCGCAGCGCCTGAGCCGGCCCCGCAGAGGTGGGGGCGGGCCCACAAGGGCGGGGGAGCGCCCAGGGCACCCGAGTCTCTTCTCTTGCTGCCGCCCAGTGCTGGGAGAGAGATCAGGAAAACCCCACCGAGCAAGGGCCCTGCTGAGGGGGAGAGGGGCGCCGTGTCTGGGATGGTGGCAGGAGAGGGAGGAGGACGGCGCAGAGAGCTGACCAGGGCTTCCCGCAGGCCAGGCACAGTGAGGCTAGGCCCAGGGCCCCTGGGAATTCGGCTTCTGTCCCCTGTGTCCATCCTGCCCCAGGTCTCCACATAAATTTCAGCCCTCCTATTACACAGCGCACGGACTGGCTATCCTCAATTCCTCATCTCTGAACTCACCAGCCCTTGCCTTTGATCTCTCCTGGGGCCTCTTGGTGGAAACAGGAAGTTGCCTTTGGCTTGAAGCAAACCCAGATGAGGTGTAAATAGGCAAGCACCCCACCAGCAGGCTTCCCTGAGGAGCCCTGGTGGAGGGTAGGTTCTGAGATGGAGACCATATCATCAGGTCAGGGGAAGGCCCCCCTTCTCTCTGAGAAGGGTTGGGAAACGCACCCTCCCTCCACTCCCAGGCCCTCAGGGTTCTCCAAGAAGCCCAACAGGACTAACAAGGGGCCCTTCCAAGAAGCATCTTATTCCCTAAAGAAGAGCCTTCCCTCCAAGATGAGCTCAGCCCCAAGGCCCAGCACCAACTCCCCTAGTTTTGCAAGGCAACCAACCTCTGGAGAGGAGATCCCTCCAGATGTCATCTTGTCCACCCAAGCCCTCTGGAAAAGAGGCATTTAGGATAGTCCAGAAAAGGGACTGGTCAACCTAGCCCTAAAAGAGGCAACTCCCCAAATGCCTTAGTAGTTCCAGAGTCATCAGGCCAAGTAGGAAATCAGGAGAGATGAACGTCCCAAGAACTTTCCAAGTTTCTCCTCAAACTGGCACTTTAGCCCAATTTGAAGTGTAAACTCAGCCTCTCTGTTTGGTTTCTATGAGCTCCTGAACATATGTGCAGAGAAGAGAGAGGGAGAAGCTAAGCGTGGGTTGGGGGGCATGTGGAGGAGAGGTGGGGTGAGGGCAGGAGCAGGGAGTGAACCAGTGCCCCAGCAGCCCGACTCCCAGGGCAGTAGAAGCAGGGCTCTGCTTTCCCACAGAAAGTCCTTCCAGACATCTCCTTTAAACCCTGGCTTCTTCAGGTCCTATCTCTTGGAGGCTATTTTCTCCTGTGAAAGCAGGCGGAGGTTTGGTCTAATATCTAGATTTTCCAAAGCCCTTCCCTGCCAGGGTGACCCCTCTCCTCCTGCTCCATCCTTAGTTGTAATTAATGCTTGGGGAGTAGGCTAGGGCCACCTTTCAGGAGAGGAGCAGCAGATTTCCCCCTACTCCCACTTGGGGCCTAAACGCTTGTTCCTGACCTCAAGAAAACAGCCCTGAGCAGGAGGCAGGGGTGAGGCATGTATGTGTGTTGTGGCAGTGTGTATGCATGCACGTGTGTGCGTGTGTGTGTATCCAGGAGTTTCTGCTTCACTCTCCCCTGGGGCCAGTGACTCCATCTCAGTTCTCCTATCTCTAAAATGGGATAATAACTCCAGCTACCACACAGTGGGTGTTCTGAAGATTCACCTGCTAATTAGAGATGGGTGCTGGGTGGTCAGTGCCCTGGGAAAGCAGGCCAGCCTGCCTGCTGTGACCACACCCAAGCCCATGGTCCTCGGTGTAAAATGGGATGAAGCATCTGAGCCACCCACCCTCAGTCCTGCTTGTCCCCTGAGTCAGGCCATCCTTCCAACACCCTAACTGAGGGCCTATAAATCATAAGGCATCAGGCTAAAATCAGGCCAGGACTAAGTAAGACCAAATATGAAATCAGGCAGCAGACCTCAATCTCTCCTCCATCCCTCCACCTGGCTCTGGGACTTAGGCTTAGGTAGGGTGACCAGCTGTCTTGATGTGCCCACTGCCCTGACTTTAGCATTGAAAGCCCCACATCCAGGGAAACCCCTCAGTCCAGGGGCCACTGGGATGGTTGATCACGCTTTCTTTGGACAGGTTTGGGGATTGGAGAGATCACAGATACCTGATTCCCTTCAGACACTGCCTGGTTTCCTGCAGATATCCACATGACAAGGAAAAAATTGCTGGAGGCCTGGGAAACCTTCACTGCCCACCCCTACCCTTACCCCCAGATCATATGACATCACAACAAAAAGCAGTCCCACCCTGGCTCAAGTCTAGGACCCCTTCCCTCAGTTAACCCTCCTCCAAGGAGAGTTCTCACCCAAGGCCTGTGGTCCTGGACCCCTGCCCCCTTTCACACACCCCAGGCAACAATCCAGTCCTGGGGCTCCCAGCCAACCACCGTGAACCTGCGAACCTGCATGGAGACAAGCCCCAGGTTGCCATCTGGTGGCAATTCCCCAGGGAGGAGATTTTTCTCAGGTGACCCCTGGGTCAGGTTCCTTTAAATAGCCCCAAATTGCCTTTGACACAGGCAACCTGGGGTCACTGCTGGGGGAGGAAGACCCAAGGCTTTGAAGGCCACACCCCCCAATAGCACTAACTACCTTGAAGCCACTTCAGGGGCCAGCCTCCCAGCTGTGCACCAGCCTTCCACCAGCATTCCTGAGGGTAGCTGTAGCAGTCAGGTCTCTGGGAGGGATGGGGAAGGGGTGGAGGAAGTGGGGGACAGGCCTTCCCTTATCCAAGCCCAGCTGTTTTCTTTTAGGAAACTCCGGACCCCCGACTCCCCCCACCACCACTCATGCACATACAAGTCTCTGCTGATCTCAAAGCACAAGCATCATTGTGCAAGATGAGAAACCAAGGTCCAAGAGAGACCTGGGAAGGGCTTAGGGAATGGTTCCCCCCGCATCCCCTCACAGGCCCCGCTCAGCTTCTCATTCACACACACACACACACACACACATACACAGTAGAGGGTGGGACATGCAGGTGCCTGGGTGCTTCCTGGAGGACAGCTTCTCTCATGGCATCAGGTCAGGGGGTGGGCAAGCAGCCTGGCCTTGGGCCCCTCACTCAGAGCCAGGCCCCACAGGCTGGCCAGGGAGCTGTCAAATCCCCCACTACAGAGACAAATGGAGCCGTCAGAGAAAATAGCTTCTAATGGGGAGCAGGAGCCAGGCTGGTTTGTGGGGGGCAGGGCAGACAGGGGGGGATGACTCTGCTGGCCAGATGTGAATTCTTCACTAATCACACCAAATTGGCCCAATTTGTTCACTGACACGTGGGGGGACTAGCTTCATCTTTCTCTCCACCACGCAGGCTTCCATCCCTCCTGCATGGAAGCACTTTTGCTCTAGAGATAGGGCTAGCCAGCTGACAGCAGGGCTGGGGGGAAGGGGAGTGAGGCCAAAGTTACCCTCCCTCCCTCCCTGCAGGACCCTGGGAGTCTGCTTGGCTCCCCTCCCCTCCATCTCTGCCAGTCCCCTGAGCCCTGGGGTGCTCAGAGTGACCCAGTTTAGGAACCCTGGGGAGAGAGGTGAGCAAGAGAAGGGGCTAGGGCATTTGCTACTGGGAAATGGGTGGCAGAGGCAGGCACTAGGAAATTGGGGACATTTACTGGGAAGGGCAGGGAGAGATCTTGGGAGAGGCTATGCAGTTGTTTAAGGTAAGACGGTGTCACTCTTTGAGGTACCAGGTGTCCAGTAGGGCCACAATTCTGAGCTTGCTGGGGGGGGGGGGTGGCAAAGCAGAGCTGTTGATCTTTTTCAACTCTGAGCTAAACTGATCCATTAAGGATTACATCCTAACAGCTATACAGAAGACTGGACTATGGCCACAGGGCTGCCAGTGGGACTTGGAGAAGAACTTCCTTGCCTTCCCCTTTACTTGGGCCTCTCTTTCTCTCAAGAGACCACGATTGCGCATCTCCTGGGGGTCCAGGGATTGTAGGAGGATGGGGGTGCTGGTGGGGCGTGAGTCTGCCAGGCAGGAGCATAAACCGAGTTCTCCAGGAGAGAGGCACCATGCACGTGGGTTGGGATGCACCCACCTTCCCCTTCCCACCCCCACTTTCCACCCAAACAGCCACCCTGGGGCCTGGCACTGTTATTGGGCCCCTTCCTGGAAAAAAAGGAAGAAGTCCGTGCAGCCCCTAGCAGTGGGCTCAGGGCTGTTTGGGCAGAAAACTCCGGAGTCCTGTGGTCTGAAGAGGGTGGCACAAAGGGCTGGAGGAAGGGCAGACCAGGACTATTAAGGCTTGGGGCATGGGGCAGAGTGATGCTGCTGAAGACCCTCAGTTGTTACGTGAGGGCTAGGGAGAAGCGAAGAGTATGGCTGGCTCTGGGGAAGAAAATACCTCCAGTCCTTATGCCCCCTTCCCCACTCTTTCTCTCCCCCAGCCTCAGGGCTTAAACCATGCCTACACCTGGGGACAACCCTTAATTTTCCCAGGTCACCTTTCACCCCAAATTCCCAATCTTCTCAAGGCCCAATCCTGTTGCAATCAATGCTGCTTACTGAGGGGGAATTCCACACCAGGAAACCTGTGGAGGGTGGGGCCAGCCCTGAGGGGAAGTAGGCCACCGGGCTCTGGAAAGCAGAGAAGTCACCTGCTGTGATAACCTGTGGTACAGGTGTGGTTTGCTCCTGGTGGAGGAGGAGCAGGACAGAGCTGGAGGAGCAGGGGGCTCAGGAGAAGGAGTGAGGCAACAGAACCCTGGGGCAAGATGAAGGAGAAAGGCAGAGTAGAGGAGCTGGGAAAGAAGGAGAAAAGTGCTCAACAGTTTCCATCTTGCTCTAGGAACAACTTGATTTTATTTATTTATTTTTGTTTAATAAACCCCATTTCTCCCAACCTCACCTCCTTTGCCCCTTCCTAGTTTTCCCTGGTTACACAGAGCGCCCCCTCCTGGCAGGGCTCTAGACCTGGATTCCTGAGAGCCGAGCCCAGGTAGGAAGGTAGGAATAAAGGGAAGCCCTTGGATTTGAGTCTGTCACCTGTGTGTATGTGGCTTTAAAAAAAAAAAAAAAAGTTTATTTTTCCTACAAGAAAGATGTATTTTGAATTACTTTGGTAATTAAAATTTAATAAGAAAAAAAAAAACCTCTCTTATTCCCCAGGGCAGAGAAGATTATTGAACTGACTTTTCAGTGAGAGGAAATTAAGAGAAAGGGAAAGGAAATAAGCATTTTGGGGTTCCTTCATCAGCCCATTTTCCTTCTGCTGGTCTATATAGCTGGGGAAGGGAGCAATTTTCTTCCCTAGTTCTGCTGGGGACCCAGCTGGGCAGAAGGTTCCCAAAGAATGACAGGTGTCAGGCCTCCGAACCGAAGGCAGAGCTTGAATGGGTGCTGGTGGGCTTCCCAGCCCTGCCCTGCCCCTTCTCCCAGCACTCTGCTGAGGCCTGACAGAAGCCCCCTCCTCTTTCTGTTTCCTGCCCAGCTCCTCACTAATCTGTTGGTTTGTGTCCCCTAACTACAGGAGCTCTTCCCCAGGCCCAAAGAGTCATGCTGGCCGGGGTATGAATTCTAGTTCTGCCACCTACTCTGAGACTGTGCACTATTACATAACCCATAGCTGTTATATAACCGCTCTGAGCCTCAGGTTCCACATCTGTGGGAAGCCGACCTCTGAAGATGATGGTGAGGACAAAAAGGGATCTTCTTAGCCATTTTTTGTTGTTGTTGTTAATTTATTCCCTCCCCACCTTGCCGCTTGTGCTCGCTGTCTGCTTTCTGTGTCCATGCGCTGTGCATTTCCTGTGTGTCTGCTTGTCTCCCTTTGTTGCGTCATCTTGCTGCACCAGCTCTCCACAGGCGCGGGCCAGCTTGCTCTCACCAGGAGGCTCCAGGAACCAAACCCAGGGCCTCCCCAGAGCCCAACCACTTGAGCCACATCCGCTTCTCCTTCTTAGCCTCTTGCACAGTGGCAACTAGCACACAGAGCAGGCTGAAGCAGTATCTGCTGAGTGAATGAATGGACTTGAAGGGATCTCTGCTATGTCTTTTGCTTGATTTCCTTACAGATTCTTGGGCACCATCTGGAACAGGTGTCCACATTCTCAACAGAACAGGAGCTCAAATCCTCTGTGACTCAGTGCCCTCATCTGTAAAATGGGGGATAATGAAAGTACCTACCTCATGGGTTTATTGTGAGGATTAAATGAGTCAATCCAGGTAAAGCTCTTAGAACAGGGTCTAGAACTCTAGTGTGAGTCCAGTGAATGTCGGGGCTTGAGACTAAGGTCATTGTGTCCATCCCCCAGCACCCAGAGCAGGACACCTTCCTCCGGCCCATACCACCCTGAGCTTCAAATTGCTGAGGTATAACATGCCCCCGGGCCCTTCCTCTTCCCCCAATTGTATCGTCCCAGTTCTCCCACCTGGGAGTGCAGAAAGTCCTTTCCTCAGTAAGCTCCTTCTCTCAAATACTCTCCAAGACTCAGGAAACTCCAAACAGGTTTCACGCTCCTTAGAACTCACTGGGCCCCACCCAGGCCCAGGTTCGTGCCGCCCGCCCTCCTGGCCCTGTCTTCAGGACTGATCCTTCCCTTGTCCCGGCCCTGCTCTCAACCAGTGACCTGCCTCCACCCTCCACCCTCCACCCTCACCGCCCTGCAGCTGGCACCTGGGCCTCTCCCGGGTGGCGTTGGCGTGCTGACTGGGTCCACAGCAGGCCTGGGCGGAGCATGGGGTGCCAGGGCCAGCCCGTGCCAGGGGCTCAGGCCTCCTCCTGCTGAAACCTGCTGCCTCTCAGCCCCTGTGGACACACACTCATCCCCTTCCGTCGCCTCCAGGAAGCACCAAGCTCCAAACACCTTTGCCTAGAAACCAACACTCCCTACTTGGCTCCCATGAGGGGAGCCCCCACCCCCCACCCCACAGGCCAGCTTGTCACCCCAGATGGGGCTGTAGTCTTTGCCTGGGCTCTGGCCCTCTCTGAGCAGTCCTGCCCCTGTGGCTGGCAAACCCTCATTCTGGAGGGGCCCTTTACCAAATCGTGGGAGAGGAAAGATGGTGTTTCTCAAAGTTTCCCCGGGGGTACCTCTTAAGAGCAGGGGCCAGGGAGAGTCTGAGGGGTGGCAGCCCAAAGCAGCTCCCTCATAAATATTTTCATTTCAGATGTCTGTTTTATCTTCAGTATCATGCACATTATGTTCAAGACATTTTACTCCATATTACCTCCAAGTTTGCTTCAGTATAAAAAGCATGCTCTAAAATATATACTAGTCAAATTATTTTTTTTCCTCCAAATATCTTTGAGTAAAATAGACATATAAGAAAGATGCATTATGGCTTTGGGTACCTCCCGGCACACCCCATACATTCCGGGGCACATCTCTGCCTCTGTTTGAGAAACTCAGGCTGAATGAACAGAGAAAAAGAAGAGGTCTGGGGGAAGTGGATGTGGCTCAAGTGGTTGGGCATCCATCTACCATATGGAAGGACCCAGGTTCGATCCCCTGGACCTCCTGGTAAATAAATAAAGAAATAAATAAAAATAAATAAAAAAACAACAAAAAAGAGTTAAAAAAAAAAAAAAGAAGAAGAAGAGGTCTGGAATGGAAAGCATGAGCAGGGTGGGCAAAGGGTTTCAGGGAAAATTCTGAGACTGTTCCTTGGGGTTAACCTGACCCTCAACTGTTCCTTTCCCTTGTTCATTGGCCTTTAACTGAGGCCCAGTTCTTCAGCCCGAACTCCCAAACATTCCCTCTTTATCTCAGATTTATCCACCAGGAGAATAAGCATGATTTCCCTTAAGCCCTCCCCCCCCACCCCCCATCCATCCCCACTTCCAACTGAACCACACCTTCACCCCCACCCAGAGAAAAGCCATTGGCAGGTCCAACCCTGGGGAGTACCAAAGAGAGCCCAGTCACCTACCACCACCACCACCTGACAACACTCTTCATCGGCCACCCATGCTGGGCCTCGGTTTCCTGATCTGCATTACCAATGGGGTTGGACTCAGGTCTCTAAGGACCCCACCCACTCTGACAGCAAGACTCTAAGCTGACTTATAGAAACTGGAGCCCTCACTAGAAAATCACTTTCTTTACCTTCTAGCTAATATGCTCCCATTCATGCCACAGACATTTATTGAGCAACTGCTACATGCCCAGCACTATACTAGGACTGGGACCGCAGGGAAAGAAAGCATGGCTCCAGCCCAGATGTAACTCAAAGCTGGGGATTGTATTATGCTGGGAGTCTGCCTTTCTATTTTCATTGCACACTCTTAACGACTCTTAAAGTACCAGAGCCTCTGCAGGCCTGGCAAGGTGGCCCCGCCTGGCCCTGCCCCTGTGTGTGCAGAACACCGCATCCTGGGACGGCACACGCGAAAGGGCAGTGACTAAGCACTCAGGCTGAAATCCAGGCAGCCTGGTTCAAATCCAGGCCCTGCACTTATTACTTAACCTCTTCATACCAAAGATTCTTCACTTGTAAAATGGATTTAACAATAGTACCTCTCTCTTAGACTCCTGCCCTCTGCTTCCCCCACCCAGCCCCCTGACACCCATGCTTCGGAACACTGGCCTTTTTGGTGCTGCAATGTGCCAAGCCAAGTGAGCACCCATCTCAGAGCAATTGAACTTGCTGTTCTTCCTGCCTGGATTTCTTGATCCCCAATATCCAAATGGCTGGCTTCCCCATTTCATCCAGGCCTCTACTCAAATTCCACCCCCTCCAGGAAGCCCTCCCCGTCCCTCTTAGTTCCCTCATGCTGCTTCGGGTTTCTTCAGAGCACTTATTACTATCTGACATTATATACTAATTTTTAAATTTATTTTCTCTCTCTCCCCTACTAGAATGTAAGGTCCAAGAAGGCAGGAATTTTGTCTTTAAAAAAAAAATATATATATATATATATATATATATATACATTGTATACTGGCCCTAGTATTTAGAATAATGTCTGGCACATAATAGATGAATGATAAATATTTGTTTGAATTAATCTTGAATAAATGAATAGGGGAGATATTGAAACTAAGGAAGCCTAAAGCATATGAAGTACTTTGCAAAATCCCTGGCAAGTGATGAACAGCAATAGATGGACATTGTTATTTTGCTTAACTGGAAAAGATTGGAATTTTATGAGGAGAAAAACAAAATTCATCCAAAATTATACATATTGCTTAATGCAATAAGTATTTCGGTTGTCATTTTTTCATCCATCTTTTCTAGAAGATAGTTCATTATCATTCTACTTTATTTGCTCCAAAAAGCCAGCCTCCTCAGCAATTACCACATCTTAATTTTCTTTAAAGGGAAGCGGCTGTGGCTCAATCAGTGGGGCTCCCGTTTACCATATGGGAGGCCCCGGGTTCGGTTCCCGGGGCCTCCTGGTGAGGGCGGACCCGCTCGCACGGCGTGGTTGGCTGACCCAGCGAGCACGAGCAGCAAGGGGGGGATAAATGAATAAATAAATAAAATCTTTAAAAAAATTTTCTTTAAACACCACTCACCCAACCTCTGAATGAGCAATTTAGACCATCAGTGAGATGTCACTTCCATGGTCACCTGGACCAGGGGAGCCCCACCCCCCAAGAAAGGCTGCTAATCAGTGATATAAAGAGAGGAGGATAAAAGGAATCTTGTTGGCCAGTGTCCTGCCTCTCATTCGGAGTTCTCCCACCTCAGCCTTGGGTGCTGTCAACCTAGAGCCTGGGAGAAGGACACATCATCCCCGTCCCGCCATGCCAAGAGGAGCCTCCCCTAATCCTGTATGCTGCCGGTGTCCTTTTCCTGGCCTGTGAGGACAGATGGGGAAACACCTGCTTCTGGTGTCTAGTATGACCTGTGAGGCAGAGGTCCTCCCCCTCCCGAAGAGACCACCTTGGGCACAAGCTGGAAGGCAACAGTCCCTGCCGCGTTTGAAGAGAAACAGGTCCCTGCCCTTCGTGGCTACACCATAAGGTCACCAAACACTGGGCCAAGCTCATCTAATACCTTAACACGTGAAGTTGGGGTTAATGGCTCTCTTTACAGCTGGACAGACAGCCTTGGAGAAGCCAAGAGGCTTGCCCAAGGCCAGAATATAATTGGAGCCCGGGCCTCTGTGACTCCAGGCCAGGCTCGTTCTGTCCCACCACGGTGGACAGAAACATGGGCTATGGAAACGAGGAGAGATGTGGCCCTCTGAGCAGGCTTCCCAAAGGAAAAGGAGAAGGCACAAGGATGGGAAGGAAAAGGGAGGAGGCCAGGGAGTGAGAGACGAGAGTTAAGTGTCCGGGTGGGCAGCGAGAACTCTACTGTAAGCACAGGCCTCAGGAGCGGGATCCTGCACATGCCCGGGGTTGGACAGCTGGACCAGGCGCAGCTGCGGAGCGGCTGCCACGCAGGCTCCTACCCTCAACCCTGCCCCGCCCCCAGCGGGTGCATCCCTGGTCACCCCCAAGTTGGCAGGAAATGGCAGGGACCTGGGACCTGAAGCCTAGACAGAAGGGCTAAGCTCCTTCTTCCATCCCTCCCCTCCCTCAGGTCCTGGGATAGAGGTGCCATTCTGAGGGCTCCAGGTCTAAGAAGACATCCACCTGCAGTAGAGAGCAGGCAGCCAGGCCAAAACAGAGGGGTCCGCTTGGGCCCAGCACCCAAGACTGATGGGTTGGGTCACGCAGGCCCTGAGCCGAAGTGGGGGTGGAGGGGTGATGGTTGGTTTGGAGAACCACAGGGCTGAGGCCTGGCTGCCTAATGGTTTTCTGAGGAGGCTCCTGGCAGATGAGAGAGCTCCTCAAAGCCGGGTGGGGTGGGCTGGGAGAGGACTGTGGAGCCTGAAGTCAGGCTCTGGGCTGGGCTGGGCAAAGAGACCTGGGTTTTGGGGAGGGATATGGGCAGAGTTCTGCACGTGCCAAGTCAGGGATGGAGTCAGGGTGGGGTTTCTTTTTGAGCTAACCCTACCCCTTGTGGCGGAGCAGACAGATGCAGGAGCTGCTGCTTCAAGAGACCATGGGAAGGCATGAAGCTCTGGGGGAAGAGGGGATTAAATTACTTGTCTTAAAGCTGCAATTGCCAAATACCTTACATAAAACAGAAAAAAAAAAAAAAAAAAAAAAAAAGAAAAGAAAAGGAAAAAAAAAAAACTTGCCAACTGCAGAGCAATGCAGAGGGACATGCTAATGAAGGTGGTGGGGACGAGAATACCCCAAGCCCTGCTTCATGCAGACCAGCCCCAGAGGACTTCCAGATGGGCCGAGCCTAGGTGGGTGGCTCAGAGAGTCTGAGTGTGGGAGAGGGACTCCTCCTCAACAACTCCCCATCACCCTGGCAGAATCCCCACCACCACCACTGAGCTTCCTCTCTCCTTAAGCCCACTCCCCTTCACTAGCCCCTCCCCCCCATTAGGCCCCTCCCCTCACCTAGCCCCTCTTCTTTGGCCCCTGTTAACCCACACAGAGACCTATCCAAGCGCAGGCAGGGGCTGCCACCTCCTCCATAGGTGCCCAGGCCTGGCCCCCCACACTGGAGCTGTCCCAGGCAATGGAAGCTTTCTCCTGAGAGGACCCCAGGACTCTCTTCCTAGAGAGGCGACACAGAAGAGAGGCTGGGCCTTGTGAGCTCCTGTCTCTCACTTCAAAGGGCGGTGGGTGGGGTTGGCGCCTGGTCACAGGTGCCACTGGGGGTGGGTCAACCTGCCCAACCAGGTCAGGGCCTGCTCTGCACCCCGCCCTCCCGCCTAGAACATCACCACACAGGCTTGACAGCAACCCCACCCACCAGGGGCTCCCCTGGCCTCCCAGTCAGGTCAGCCCATCCACTCCTCCAACACGTGCCGGGAGCCTATATACACACCACTCACCCATATGCACACACACAGTCCCTGGCAGCAATGAGCAGAGGTGGGTTCCAGGGCCTCAAGAGGCCACACCTAGTTTTGTCCCAAAGTTCTTTCTTCTGTCTCTCTTCTCCTCCTCCTTGAATTCTTAGGAAACAAGCGGAGGGAGGCCAGTTCCCAGTGTGGCATGGGCTCCTTTGGATTATGGAATCCTAGTTGCTGAGAGAGGAGGCCTAGGCCCACCTCTCTACATGGAGCCCCCTGTCCTCAGCAGAGAACCCCTAAGCAGACTACATGCCAGCTGAACGTTCACCTGCACGCTCACGCATGTACAGCACCAGGTTTGCAGGGCCATGCTAGGTAACCGAGCTTAAAAAAATGACTTCCTTCTCTAAGGCAGCTAATAGCCTCAGTGTGCTCATTGTAAAATGGGAACAATAATAGTACCTACCATATAAGACTGTTGTGAGGATTAAATGGAATACCATGTAAAGTGCTTAGCACAAGGCCTGCTGGTATATAGTAGGCACCAATAAATGGCATTTATTACTCTAGTGGGGTGACTATATATGCTGCTACATACAGAGAACCACATATACTGTGGACCGGACTGGATGCTCCCAAGCTGCGTGGGTCCTGGCTTTATATGAATGTGGCCTTTTCCTCTGGCCTCCTCCTCCTGCACCTGCTGCTCCACCCCCAGCTCACCCCAAAGTAACCCCAGGATTCAGACTGACCCATTTGTCTACCAGAGGGAATTTGCAGCCCCCAGGCAAAGGCGGGGGGGGGAGGGGCTGCATTTGGCTCAAGACCAGGAACGGTGAAGGCTCACTGGGAGCAAAAAGGCTCCAGAGAAAGAATCTCAGTCAGTCATGGTCCAGGAAGGCCTACTGGAGGAGGGGGATAAGCAGAGGAAAGTGGCACTGTGCTTCCTGAGGCAGGAAGAAGATGTGGCGCAGGGACGCTGGGAGGTGAGGAGAGTGCTGGGTGATTCTGGGGGAGTAAGGGGATGGGGAGAGAAGAGGAGGGAGGAGGAAATGGGCAGCCTACAGGCGAGGGGTTGGGCTCCTCACTATGCCCCATCCCAGGACTTGCATTGGCAAGGTCAGGCTGGGTACCAATGGGTCATGTTGGCAGCAGATGCAGTGAGCCTGGCTCTTCGGCCAACCCATGCCTCTGCAAGCTGTATCTAGCTCCATGCATTCAGTTTGGCAGTCTGGCAGGCAGGTGGGCCTTACTGACCAGGCACTGACTGGGCCAGGCTGTGTGCCAGGCCCTGGACATATGGCAATGACCAAGATAGCTAGGGTCCCTGTGGCTGGGGTGCCTACAGTCTGAAGGAAGCAGTGGCCATCAATCTGAGAAGGCCCCCTAGAGGCCTGTCAGGCTGGACAGGAAGAGAGAGTGAAGAGGAGGGGGCACTGATTGGAGAAGGAAGGGTGGGAAGGCAGAGAAGTCATCCTGGGGAACTCACCACCACCACCACCCCACAAGGAGAGGGAAAGGAGGGGGGATGTCTGCTCAAGTCAGCAGGATCTGAAAGCCTTCAGAGCCTCTGGACAAGTAGGGGAGGGTATGGAGGGTGGGGGTACACTGGTTCCTGGCCTGGCTGGGAGACCTCCCCTACCCAGTCTGCCTGGACTCTGGCTATCTCTGACCTACCCTCTGTTGGGGCAAGAGCCGGATCTGCTGCATTCCAAGGAGGCCCAGGTTGCCTTCCCACTGGGTTCCAAAGAGCCCTTGGGGCAGGCAGGTCTCTCCTCCATACCAGGGCTGGAAAAACTGGTCTTCCTGAGCCACCCCCCATCCCACCAGCCTGGAGTTTTGGAGTTTGAGGAGGTAGTGGTAGGAACAGGAGGCTCCCTACTTTCCACCTGGGATAGGAATGGGCAGGGAGTTGGGGAGGCACATGGCGGGGAGGAAGTGGGACAGGAACTAGGGAATTCTCTGGCAATAGTAAGGAACATGGCTTGACCGGATGGCGGGACATTCTTAAAAGACTTCAGGAGCTAGACAAGATGGGAGTCAGATCTCTTTCCCTCCTCCAGTCTGATCCTCATATTCTTTTTTTTTTTTTTTTTTACCGTGAGGTCCCAGGGATCGAACCCGGGTCCCTCCATATGGGAGACGGACGCCCAACCAGTTGAGCCACATCCGACCCCCCCTCCTCCAGTCTGAGAGTGAAGACATCCTGCTTGTAAACTGGAAAGCTTCAAGTTAGATAACAAGAAGAACTTCCCCCAAGGATGAAAAGGGTGTCTGTGAAGGAGAGAAGTATTCTCTGAGGAAAAAAGGAGAGTGACTCTCAGCCTGGGGTGAACCCAGGAGGTGGAATCTTAGGACTTGACTGGCTGCCCTCCTTCCTTCCCATAGGAGGGGGCAGTTCAGGATGGGATGCTGTCCTCCTGGATCCCTCCTGCTTCCTAGGCTTCTAGGCTGTTGGACCTAAGAAAAGCCCCAGCCCCCAATACTGCCTCTTGCAGCAAGGGAGATTCAGTGTAGACCCAATGAAGGAACCCTGATGGTCAAAGGGAAACTTAAGTCCCGAAATTGGCCCAGGGGACGTGTCAAGCCCAGATCTCTTCTCAGAATATTCTTGCTCTTCTACCTGGGTCCTGTGAGCCTACCCATGGCATCCCTTCCCCAGGAACTGCTGCGGTGCTGGTACACAGTGTGTGCTCAGCAAATGTGGGCTGGGTTATAATGAACCATGCCCCCAAGATTTCTATGGTTCCATGGATCTTCTTCCCTAGAAAGAAAACCCTCCCAGAAGAGAAGTCCAGCTAACTGCTCAAGGTCATCTTCCAGCATTCAGGGAGGTGGGCACTGGGCTTTTGTTTCTCATAACATGGGCCACTGGTCAGACAGTCCAGAGTTCAAATCTAGCCTTTCGACCTCTGGTGAAAACCACCCAGTGCTTTGCCCTTGTTCCTGGGACTTCCCTGGCTTGTTGGAAAGCCAGGAGCTGTGTCATTTAGGGGTAATATTGAGGTAATAGGGCATCAGACTCCAGTAAGTGAGTTTCTAATCAGCAACTTCTGCTGTTACTTCCCCAGTCAAAGCCCTGGTCAAACTGTGTGAGCCTGGTCTCTTGTCTGTCCCCTGACACACACACAACGCTTCTATGAGACTGTGAGTCTTACACAAAACACATACACAGGACTGGGTCTCGGAACCTGGGCATTCAATAAGCATTTGCTATATGAAAGGGTGCTGGGAGTGCAAAGAAAGGAGAGAAATCAGCAACAGCCTTGGGAAGGACTTGGGAGGTGCCTCGAAGGTTCTGGCTTCGATCTACTCTACTGACTGGTGTTTGACTAAGAACCCATAGCCCACCATAGCCCTGTGGAACAGGTTAACTCACAAAGGGTTAAGGCCAACTGACTCCTCTAACCTTCTTGGTCCCAGGTGTTTGTGGAGACAGACACAGGAACAGAATGACCTCCAGAGCATCTGAACAGAGGGGCGGGGCTAGGGTGAGAGCCAACGCCAGAGGCAACCAAGGAGGGAGGGACTGTTGGGTCCTCCCCCAAGCTCTACCTCCCTCCCCCCCACCCTAGCTGGGCACTGTGGAGGGAACAGTCCCCTGCTTGGCTCCTAAGGGAAGCATCTGCCTGTATCTGGGAAGTGCTTTGAAATTTCTAGCCTGGGAGGACTACACTGTACTTCCCAGACATCAGACTTGGGAGGCGGGAAGATGTCACCTCACATAGCCACCTCCCAACTCGGTGCGTACAGGGAGAGGAGAGGAAGGCTCCCCCAACACACACAGGCCATTCTGTAGGGAGAGAGCAGTCTTTCTCATTCAGCCAGGTGGATGAGTGCCACCCCAAATAAGATGACTGCCCAGGGGACCTAGGTAGGGAAGAGCTCAACTTCCATCTGAGGGGATTTGAATTAGAATTGAAGAAGGACTTCCTGACCTGGAGAACCCTGCCTCCAGGATTATATCACCCAGGGAGAAGGCAGGTTGCCCTCCTCTAGAGATGGTGGAGAATGCACCCCACGCTTGGGCAGTTTCTACCACGAGGTTTAATATGCATGCCCGCTGGTGCAGCTGTTTTGCTCTAAGGGACTCAGTTCTCTAGAAGTATGCTCACACGTACACCGAGGGACTGGTCCACACGTCCTTGCTCCTGCCTTATCTGTGATGATGAAATATCAGAGTTGGCCCAGATGCTCCTTGATAAGAGAGGTTAAAAGAGTTGGAGTACACCCATGCGCTGGATACTCAGCAGTCCTTAAAGACAAGATGACTCTGTGTGGACAGACAGGGGACGATGGAAACACAAGAGAAGAACGATTTGTATAGCAAAGTCCCATTTGTGCTCAATATTTTAAAAGAAATTCTTAGAAAAGATCTGGAAGGAAGCACATCAACTTTTAACAACAGCTACCTCTGATGGGTTACTTAATGGAGGACTTTGTGTTCTACAGACTTCTGTAGAGTTTGAATTTTATGGCAAGCATGTAGCACTTTTGTAATTTCTTAAATGAAACAATTTTGTTCAGTGTACATAACTTAGGGGATAGAGAGGAGGGGAAAGGGCAGGTGTGTGTGTGGGGGGCTCCTGCCCTGCTCATAAGGCCATGGAAAGGAAGTGATGACTTCCGGGGACACCCTTCTCAGCTCAAACAGAGGTCTGTCCCCTTCCCCACCCCACACTCCCACGTACAGCCCAAATCCACAGTCTCAGCTCAACGGAATATTTACTAAGCACCTGTCCCAGCCCAGGCACAGGGTTTAGAGAAGAAGGAGTCGGGTTCTGGAGCTGTGGGGCCCCGGGGCAGTGGGGGAGACCAAGCCTCCACCTGCCTGTGCAGTGCAAGAGGCCCCAGGACAGGTGCGCCACCCAGGTGAGGAGGGGGCTGGTAGTCTCAGGGGAGGGGGAATGTTCAGTGAAGAAAGCCTGGAAAGGACCCCGGATGGGGCAAGGCACCCACACACATGCCCACATACCCGCTCACACACTCAAACCCCTAGCCTCTCACTGCCTCAGCGCTGCCAACTGGGCCCACTTGTACGCTGACACACAGACATCGTACTGTGCACTCAAAGTTGCTGCCACCCTCTCAAACAATGCTGGGCATGGTGGGGAGAGGTGAGAGAGAGGTCTCATGGGGGAGAAAGGGAGGAAGGGGCAGGAGGAGGAAGCCCCCCCAATGATGCAAATCAGCTCCCCCATCCAGGCTCTGCTCCCTCCTTTCCCTTCCAAAGGCTGAGAGCAGAGCTTCCGCCCTCCCGTCCTCCCTCATACAGCCCCCCCAAGAGAGGGTCTGAGCGGGTCCCTCAGAGACAGGGCAGAGCAGAGATCCTGACGACACCATGCACAGGAGGGAACAAAAGTCCTTCACCCCACACCTGCCATGAACTGCCTTAAATGTCCTTGGGGTTGCCTTTTTTTTTTTTTTAACCCACCGAAAGAGATTTTCTCGGCACACATGTGGATGGAAAGTCCTTCTATAAATCTAGCTGATATAAGGGAAGAGCTGAGAAGGTCCTTGCCCAGCAGAGGCTGGACTGAACCCCAGCCTCCTGGCACCACGCTCAGGGCTCCTTCCCCTGGCTGCTTCTCCCAGAGGCCCTCCTCTTTCATTCTCTTCTTTGGGGTATCAAGAGGCCAGAATGAGCCAGAGTATTGGAAGTTACTCCAGCTCCAGAGACTCATTTCTGCCTTTCTAAGGCTTTGCCAGGATTTCCTTGCCCTTCTGTGTGACCTTGGGCAAATCCCTGGGCCTTTCTGGGCCTCGGTTTTCCCATGTGTGAAATGGGAGTCGGTAATACCAGTAACTAGGATCAAATGAGACAATGTTTGTGAAAACATTTAGTATTAGTAGGTGCTTCTCTTTTTCTAAAGGAAGGCAACCCCTTTTGGGTGGGCGGGCAGGAGGGAGGATTGGAGTGAGGGTGAGTACCGGCCAGGGGCAGGGGAGGGACCAGCCACAGCTGTTGAGCAGCACCCAGAGGCGTGAGCGGGCACTGCATGCTTTCCCATCCTGGGTCGCCCTATGGAGAGGAGGCTGGGGGAGTGGGATGAGAGGCCAGCTAGCCAGATGGGAGCACTCTGCAGGGGTTGGGGCGGGCAGGGAGATGCAGAGAGAGGCAGGGATTGGGTCTTCCACCTGCAGGGAGCGCCCTGTCTGAAAGGGTGTCTGGACCTGGGCTACCATAGCTGGGGACTCCAGGGCAGGGGTGGGGGTGAGGAGGAGGTACCAGAAGGGGGCTAGGTCCAGGTTGGGAGATGGCAAGGGAGAAGGGCTGGGGTCAAGGGCAGGGGTAGACAGCTCTCTCTGCAGAGGAAGCAGGCTGAGGGCTATTCCAAGGGAGAAATAGAACCAAGATGCTGTGGAGGCCATTTTGGCCAGCCCCCTGCCTCCATGCCGCCGTTTTTTTTCCCTTTTGTGAAAATCCACCTGAAACAGAGTTCCAGCTTCCTCCCTTTTCCCCCACCTCAAGTTAGTCTTCCCCAGGTCTATCCCTTCTTGGGAAATTCCTTCTGGAGCATGACCTCAGATGTCCCCCTCCCTTCTATCCAGGCTGGGGGGAAAGAAACCACTGCTTTAGTCATGCCAGATAATCACCTCTGGTCACTCACTGTCTGGCCTCTTCCTCCAAGTAACTCCAAGTATCTCTTAGACATTATCTCACCATGTAGTCCTGGTGGGTGAGAGGGAAGGAGGAAGAGAAGTGGGGAGGCAGCATTTAAGAAGGGAGAAACTGAGGCCTGAAAAGACCAACATGTCCACATGGCCTGCTTCCCCAAGTAAGCTGGAAAGGTGACACTCTGTCATGATAACAGGAGGTGGACAATAGAAAGAACTTCCTGGAAGAGAGCTGAAAATAGGAATTTGAAAGGCAAATTTGGGAGGCAGTACCAGGCACTGGGTTAAGGGTTTTATGGGAATTAGCTCATCAGCGAGGTAGACACCATAATTATTATCCTCATTTGATGGATGGGGAAACTGAGGCAGCCACTCATCCAAGACCACTCATGAAGCATGTGGAGCTGTCAGGATTCAAGCCCAGGAACTCTGACTCCAGAGGCAGCCTCCTGGAGAAGTGCTGGAGCAATCAGTCTGGAGGCAGGAGCATGTCTGGGATGACCTCTTGAAGGGCTTCTTGAAGAGCTAATGGAATGACCTTCTGCTTCTCATCAAGGCTCTTGGTACAAGTCACCTCTAGCAGGACCGTGCCCCTCTCCCAGTGATCACTGAAGGATCCAAGCCTTAGCAGACCACCTTGCAGTCCTTACTCTCCCCTACTTTTTTTTTTTTTTTTTACCGGGAGGTACCGGGGATCGAACCCCGGTCTCTCCATATGGTAGACGGATGCCGAACCTTTTGACATCCAATTCCCTCCCCTACATTTTTATACGACCTGAGCATTAAGCCTGGAAGAAGAAAATGAGCCAGATAAAGATCAATTGTATTCCTTTTCCTTGATGGTTGGGGATCTAACTGTGTACATATGAACCTCAGATCTTTTTCAGTGCTAATACTTAAGCTGCCTCCTTTTGTCCTCCCCTGTCCATCTTCCCTCCCCCATCCATTGCCCATGGGCCACACCAGCAGGGCAGCCCTCCAAAGCCCAGAACAGAGGGATTCCCTAAGCCTGCTCCACTCCAGGCCCTAGTATGGTGCATTTCAGGTCATGTACCCTAATAACTGGGGAAGTTCCTCCTGGCATCTAACCCAAATCCTCACTCCAACTGTGTGGCTGAGGCTCTACACAGAGTGACAGATGCCATGGTCCCTGCCTTCTGTGGGAGGTAGGAAGAACAATCCACAAGTCTTTCTAGATACAGGACTTCATGGGAGACTGCAGGTCATATGGTCACTTGGTGATTCCCAGCCAGGAGGGGAAGGCAGGTGCCCCGTGCCCAGCCAGGTCTGTACCCATGGGTCTCCAAACTGTGTCCCTCATTAGAATAGCAAATGAGGAGGCAACAAAGGGCTGCCTTATCTGATGGGAGCCCCACTCAGCCTGCGTCCCCGGAAAAGCCTCATTACCAGCTCCAGCTCCTGGCTCTGCCTTTGCCTGTTTAATCTTTGTCATAAGAACAACAGGATTCAGCAATACTTCAAAGGGTACTTCCTGGTAGTGCATGTGTGCAGGAGGGAGGCGGGAGTAGGCAGACAGAGAACAGGGAGGGCCCTGAGGTGGGGTGGGGGCAGCCACCAGGGGTCGGGGTAGGAGGCTTAGGGCCAGGGGCCCTTCTCCAAGCCAAGCCTGCACCCTTGAGGCAGGAACAGAGCACTGGGGCAGCAGTGTCCCTGCCTTCTGGGAGCCCCTAGTTTATAGAGGAGACATAGCCACACTGCTGGAGAAAGAATTTGGATCAGATGCCAGGAGGAACTTCCCAGGTCATAGGGTGCATGACATTAAATGTGCCAGATCAGGCCTAGAGTGGGAAAGGGTTAGGGAATACCCCTGCTCTGGGCTTTGGAGGGCTGCCCTGTGGATGTGGCTGGGGAACTCCTAATCTGATGGAAGAGGCAACTCCCTCTCAGACACAGACACACTCACCAGGACATGACTTGAATGTGGAGACTGAGGAGTGCACTGTGGACCTGAGGCTGTGGGCTGGGGAAGACAGCCCAGCCATCCTCTCCCTCAGACTCTGTGACCCTGGCTTGAATCCACAACAGAGCCTGAGGACTGCTTGGATTCCTGATTGCCGAGATTCTTGCCTTGGTCCTAGACCAACACAGCTATTCTTCAAGCTGCCACGTCCTTGGAATCCTCCCTTAGCCGCTCTACCCACATTGGGTCTGGTGGGAAGACTACCCTGGTGTCTGCACTTGAATCTTCCTGCTGCAATTGAATATCATGAAACCCTCCTCTGGGCTGGCAGGCACCTTCGCCTCCTTCACCACTCCACGGGGGCCTCCAAGGAAAAGCCATCACAATCCCTTGCACCTTCAAGAGTTTTTTTCCCCACTTGCTCTCTCCACCCCCAACCTCATTAAAGAAGGTGGTTCACCTCAAAGGACAGGCCAATTGAAGTCCTGAACCCAATCAAATAGGAGCCACCCAGGGGATAGCTTCCCATTCGCAATTCCCGGGCTCTCTCCCCTCCCAGCTCCCTTTTCTCCCAGGTTCATAAAAGGCAAAAGGCTGAACCAGGGGGCTAGAGGCAGAGCATGGACCATCCGGGATCCCAGGGTAGACACTCTGGGGGAAGACTCCCAGGGCGGACGTTCCACCTGCATCAGTGCCTCTTGGGGAATAGCCCTTCCCTCAGAGCAGTGCCATTTTCAGCTGCAAACATGGGATACAAACAGCTCTGACATCCCATGGCAGGGGAGTTCTGGCAGAGATAAGGATTCAGGCTGCAGTGGCACCCAAAGGAAAGGGTGTGTGGAAAAAGACTAAGATGTGATTAAGCCACGTAAGAACGCACCTGTGCACACAGACAGCAATGGAAGGTTAACCTGGGGCAATCTTCTATTGGCAGTATGAAAGATGAGTTTAGGCATTGTAATAGTTCATAATTCTCTAATGTGTATGGGAACAATATAACTGGTGCATCAAACCATGATTTCACGGATATCAGGATTACCTGTTTAAATAAACATTGTAGTTTTTTTAAAAGGTTTATTTATTTCCCCCCTCCCCATCTTGTTTGCACTTGCTGTCTGCTCTCTGTGTCTGCTCATCTTTTTTTTTTAGGAGGTGCCGGGAACCAAACCCAGGAACTCTCATGTGGGAGGGAGGCACCCAATCACTTGAGCCACATCCACTCCCTGCTTGTTGTGTCTCTCCTTGTGTCTCCTCATTGTGTCATCTCGTTGCATCATCTCATTGCATCAGCTCACTGTCTTGCTCATCTTCTTTATGAGGCACCAGCAACCGAACCCAGGACTTCCCATGTGGGAGGTGGACGCCCAACTGCTTGAGCCACATCCGCTCCCTGCTTATTGTATTTAACAAACACTCATACAGTGCTTTCTATGTGCCAGGCACTCTTCAAGCCACTTTACAAATCCTAACTCATTTAATCCTCCCAATGACCTGCTGAGGTAGTGAAGTACTATTATTATCCCCATTTCACAGATGGGGAAACGCTGGTACAGAGAGATCAAAGGAACTGTCCAAGTCACACAGCCAGTAAGTGGTGGAGCTAAGTTTAAAGAGTGGGGTGATAACAAGTCAAGGGATTTTAAAGATGCCCAGAGTACAAAAATCATGATGGTGGCATTCCCACAGCCAAAGCATGGGGACCACTGAATTAGAAGGGACATCATTATGTCCAATTATTTTTCTGTGTAATTGTGAAGATTAACTTGAAATAAAAGAATGTCTTCATTCATAGCTCCCTCCATAACCCAACCCTTCACCCATTTCCATCACTTTCGCCTGCCCAATCTCAGCTGATAAGAAAAAACCCTGGGTAAGCCCTGCATCCTCTCTGGGTCTCTAGCTGGGGCTCACCCCTCCATCTGATCTCACCACCCCTCCCTTCGTCAGCTCCATCCCCATCCCTGCCCCCAGCTCTGCCCTGAAGCTCAAGAAACTGGATTTGGGCAGTAGGTCATCAGCAAAAGCCATCAAATTTGCATCTTTAGCTTTGCTTGTAAATTCAAAGAATTAGTGAATGCCCACTATGTGCCAGGCATGTACTCAGTGCTAGAAAAATGAGAAAGGAGAGGGAGAGGGTGGGGGGAGGAAGGAGGAAGGAAAGGAGGGAAGGACCAGGTGGCTTTTCTATTAGTTCATTCTGATGGGGAGAGCTGAGGTCCTGTCCTGCCCCTCTCTCACCAGCTGCCTCCTGTCCACCATCAGGAATGGCCAGGCACCTCACAAGCCTTGGAACCCTCCCCTAGCTCAGGTCACCCAGGAGGCCAGCCCTTTGATCTGTGAGCTCTGTCTGCCCCTTCACACAGACCCATCCCTGGACTCTAGCTGGGGGTGGGTGGGGGAGGGCGGGGGAGCCATGGAGCTTTGGGGAGAATGCCCCAGCCTCTCCAGGAGAAAGCAGGGATTATGGGACAGGGCTCAGGAGCCTCACTAGACGCTTTCATCTCCCCACCTGGGCGGCGGTGCTGTCTCCACCAATCTGTCTGCCAGGTCTCCTCCGCCTGAAGGCCTGCCCTCTGCCTGCCCCACCCCCAGGTGGGTTTCAATCCTCTCCCCCCACCCCCATCATTCCATTCCCTCACCTGTACCCTGCCCCTCCTCTCCCCAGTCCACCCTTTCCCTCCTGCTCAGCCCTGCTAGCCCAGGCCCTCCTGCTGGAAGCCGGCCCCAACTCCTATCTCTGCCCCACAGGATGGACAAGGAGGCAGTCCCTTTCTGCCCTAAGCTCAGTCCTTCTTGCTTTTCCCTGAGCCATGTCCAATCAGAAAGCCGCAGGGAGAAGGTATAACAACCCACTCTTTCAGGTGACTTTCACAGACCTTTCCCTCTTACCTCCCTTCCCTCACATTCTTTCTGCCCACCAGGCACCATGAGTCCTAGCAAGAGAGAGGTGGGGGCTTTAGGCAGCTTGGGGGCACATGGGGCCTCTGACCTCGCAGGTCTCAGGCCCATGTCCTTCCTCAAGGCGCATCACTCACTCCTCAGAGAGGATGGGCAGAGGCAGGGTAAGAATGGGGGAAGGGAGGAGTCCAGGTCAGAGCCACCAGTGCCAATACAAGCACATAGCGCTCTTAGTGTATGCCACTCACTGCTCTCTGCTCCAAGTGCCAGAGGCTCATTAGTCTCCTACTCCTCATAGCAAGCCTGTGACCGTTCCCTTTAGACACATGACAAAAAGAGGCACAGAGAGGTTAGGTAACTCATCCAAGGCCCTGTGCTCAAGGCAGGATGTGGACCCAGGCAGGCCTGCTCTCGGCCCTTGCTGTTTAACTTTCCTGCCCCCAAACCCCTCATCTACAAAAATCAAGCCGAGGCTCCTTGGCCAGGCCTTCTAGGCCCTGCCCCAAGTTCTGAGCTCCCTCGGCAGCATCCCTTCTGGCTTCTTCCTCCTTGGAACCTGACAAGCTAAATCCCACCAACGCCTGCTCCCTAGCTATGTGATCTTGGGCAAATTGCTCCACCTTCCTGTGCATTGGCTTCTCTCTTTTTTTTTTTTTTTTTTAAAGATTTTATTTATTTATTCATTTATCCCCCCCCTTGCTGCTTGTGCTCGCTAGGTCAGCCAACCACGCCGTGCGGGCGGGCCTGCCTTCACCAGGAGGCCCCGGGAACCAAACCCGGGGCCTCCCATATGGTAAACGGGAGCCCTACTGATTGAGCCACAGCCGCTTCCCAACATTGGCTTCTCTTGCCTAAATATGATAATAGCAAGCCTTGCAGATTCAATAAGGTCACCTGGGTAAGGTACCTCCTAGGTCTGGCACTTAGTAGGAACTCTGTGGAGCGCAGGAAGGAGGCAGATGAAGGGAGAGTTTGGAAATGATGGATTGTTGGGTGTGTGTGTGTGTGTGTGTGTGGAGGGGTCTCCTGCCAGGGGTGGGGGGGTGGGGCTGTCTCCCAGAAAGGAATGTGCTCAGAGAGGCCTGGCCGGTTGCCAGTAGGGGGCGTACTGGCCATTGGAGTTCCCACTCCCAGGGGAAGAGAGCTCCAGATGAAAGGGCTCTGGCTTCCACCTCCCAACCCACCCATGGACAGGCAGCCCTGTCTGGGGCCAGACCCAGACCCCAGGCCTCCCACTAGGTCCCCGCCAACACCCAGAGCCAGACAGAGCCCACAAGGAGCTGGCTGGGGTTGGCCTGGCCCTGCCCCTGGAGAAGAGAGGGCAGCTACCCTGCGGAACTTCCTCAGAAGGGAGCCTGAGCAGTGAGACTGCCGGGCAGCCTGGCACCGAGGGGCAGATGGCTGTGTGGGCTGGGGGCGGAGGGGTCTGGACCCAGCCTGAGATGAGCCCATCCACTCCTCGGGTTGCCCTGTCCCCATCGTCCACCTACACACCAGGGACTGCAGACTTTCTCCACTCCGAGCACCAAACCAAATTATTTCATGAAAGTGATAAATGATAAAGTGGGATGGGGAAGAAGGCTGGGATCCTAGAATTCCTCAAACACTTGCTGTTCCACAGGTGGCTGCTCCTCCTTGGTTTTCTCACCTGCAAGATGGTAGAAACACTTAACCCCTCTCCTGTCTGTATCCCAGGGTTGCTTAGAGGACTCAAAATGGGATCAGGTGTTTGCATGTGTAAATGTTAAAGTGCTCACAACCCTATTTCTTTCTTGAAATATGTTTGTGTCAATTAATTTCAAATATAGCTATTAGAACTGTTCCCATGCAAGTTGGCATGAATGTCAGACAGCTTCCAATGCTGGACAAAGAGCCAGTCCACTCTTGGCCTCCAGAGCTTTCATGTTCTACCAAGGAGGGGATGTGGGATGGGGGGGCGGGTCTAACCATCAGAATTTAATTCTATTATTGGTCACACTCACCATTTCCCTCTTCCTAGATGCTGGAACCAGTGGGATGGAAGATACATATTCCCTGTCCCCAGGAGCCCCTCAGCTGATGGGGGAGATCCAGCCTCAGGTCTCAGGAGCACCCCCACCCCCATCTGATTCCAGACAAGGCCCAGGGCATAGACCAGGGCTCAGGGAGGCCCAGCAGCTCCGCCATGTGGAGGTTAGGGAAGGAGAGAGGAGAGAGTGGCCTGGAGCCTGCTTTCTGCCACCATTCCCTTCTGGGTTTCTTTGGGCCTGATTTTTAAGGCTGCAGCGCTGTAGGCCACCTGGGAATGAGTGGGTCCCTGACACCCCCAGGGGCACCTGTTCTCTTGATCTACCCCACAACAGCCCCCCTAGCATCTGGGATCGGATGCAGGGACGAGGCAGCAGTTCTTCCAGCTGTGATTGCAGCCTCCTCTCCCGGCACTGCTCCCTGCCACCCAGGAGGATGGGGTGGTGTCAGGGAGGAGACCAGCCTGGCAGGCTCTGATTTCCAGGACCTGGGGAGGGAGAGAGTGGGGCCAAGGGGGAGAGGAATAAGATGTTGAGGAAAGTGGGGGTCCCAGCTGGCCCAGCCCCTTCGTCACCCGACTGCTGAGGACCCTGCTTCCTTCTCAAAAGTTGAGGAGCGGTCCCAGCTGAGGAGGGGTCCCATCACATGCCCTCTGAGGAGGGATTCTCTCCAAAATATTAGTGGGAAACTGAGGCAGAAAGAAGAAGAAAGGGAGAGAGAACCTAGCCAGGAAACTTCTAAAGGTTGTGGCTGCAGAGTCCAGGAGAGGCCCTGATGGTCAAAACACATGCCCGCGTGCCAGGGACAAGGTGTGGCCGTCCTGCACCTGCTACCCTCCAGGAAGCTGCCGGTTCCTCGCCAGCTCAAGTCCATCTATCTTCCCTATTCCCTCTAGCTCTGACCTCCTTCTTTCCTCCCTCCCTCTCTCCCTCCTTTTCTTTCATTTATTCAAAGAATTGAGTGACTACTTTCTACCAAGCCCTTGGATGGGTACTATGGACAGAATGGTTCTGCCAAGCTGGGAATTTTGCCCATATTTATTTCACTGTGTATATCAAGGTGTCTTATCTCTTCCCATCAAACTGATGGGTACCCAGGCCTAGGCTGTGCCTCACCCCTCAGACTGGGACACCCCCAGGGCAGGGTCGCAGCAGGGGCCCCTGCTGACTGAATGCTCAGAGCCAGCCCCTCCCTACAGCAGAGGTGTACATGGGCAAGTCTGACTGGGCTGAGCAAGCCAACCTCGGCCCAAATCCCCACTTTCTGAAGGCAAAATAAACTCCCTCACTCCTCCAGGCCTTCTTCCCAGCCAAGAACCTCAGACCCAGGACCCACCAAGTTGGCAGAGCTGGGAAAACAGGCCAGAGTTCTTGCGGGTAGGGGAGGGGTGAGAAGCAGGGAGTCAGGTGTTGAATCAGGAGCAGCGCAGGGCACAGGGGACATGAGCTCATACCATCAGCAGGAGAAGCCCGCCTAGGCCAGGCCTTGTTCCAGGGCCACACAGCTGGCCAGGGGCAGGTGCCAAAGTCTAGGCCACTGCCTGGAGCCACCTCCCAGACCTGGGGTCCCCCCTCTGGGCCTTGGTATGGCAGGAGGAGGGGATCATGGAGGAAGCCACTCTTCCTCCTCTCCTCCTCTGCACCCAGGCCACCGAGAAAGGGTCATCGTGCCCCTGGAGCCTGCAAGGCCTGTCAGCTTACGCCCCAGATGGAAACCTCCTTCCTGGGACCAACCACCCTACCTGGGCGCTGGGCTCTGAGGACCCCGTTCCCATCAGTAAAGGGAGGAAAGAATGACCCCAGGGTGCCTTCAGAATTGAGGAGGTGCCCTGGAATCAGTAGGAAGGGGGAAAGAAGAAAAGGGAGGGAGGGAGGGAGGGGGACCCCAGATATGGGGAGAAAGCTCTGGGCATACACACACGCTCCCACCTCAACACCCTCGTGTGCACACACATGCACACACACACACACACCTCCTCCTTGCTCCTGCTCTGACTCGTGTTTACTTATATTCAGGTTACAATGACATCTCCTCTCATCATCAGAGACCCTGTTCAATTCCTACACACACAATCACACACACTCAGGACCCATCCACTGATACAATCACTCTCACATCACATTCAGAAAAAAACCTCACACAATTGCATGTACATCCTCATACACACTTATCTACACAGTCACAACCCCCAATCATACGCATACATGTGCACACACTCACATGCAGGCCCACATGTGCTAGCCAAGACACACCCACACCCACACCCAGAGTCATTCATGCTCATGTGCACACATTCACACACACACACAATCACACAGTTTGGGGTGGCCAGGCCAAGTCCTCTCTGCCCAGGTCTGGCCAGGCTAGGAGGGGGTGCTCCCCCAGCCCCTCTAGTTCCTGATCCCCTGAGTATCCCCCAAGCAGGGCCTCTCCAGGGGCCTGCCCAGAGATGCCAATACTGGAGTCCCTGATCTAGCCCCTCAACTCCCAAGCTCCCACCCACCCAGTGGGCATCCACCTTTGCCACCAAGAACTGGCCCAACCTACCCAGGCCTGAGGGACAGGGAGGCTCCAGCCAGGGGCATGTGTCCTGCCAGCTCCCCACTGTCTGGAACCTGGACTCCCAGCAGGGCCCAGAGCCCCCAGCCCACCCCCTCCACAAGGGCCCCTGCAGAAGAGCACCTGGGCATACCTCATGCCTCAATGTCCTCATCTGTAAAAAAAGGATGTGGTCAGCTCATGCCACGCCCCATACTGGATATCATGAGGCTCTCATGTGACTGGGAAAGAGCATTGTCACCTGAGGGGTTAGTCATGCCTTTCTTATCATCACCCCCTCCTCACACATCCTTGGGAAACTGCAGCCCAGGGAGGCCAAGGGGCCAGTCCATAGCCTCAGTGTCAAAGGGGGACTCCATCCAGCTATCTCAGCCCTGGGGGTATATCCACAGCCAGGCCAGTCACTGCCCAAAGCCCTCTCCCCAAAACCAGTCTCCCCCTGGGCCTAAGTCTGCAGTGTTAGATGCCCTTGAGGGTGGGAATGGGGGTGGGGGGGATATAGGGTGAGTCTTTCCTAAGAAGTGAGACCCCTATTCCTGATTGGCAGACACTGCTAGAGATGTGTGGGCCTTGGCGGGGGGTCCAGGTCCAGCCCAGGTCCCAGCGTCTTGGTGGGGGAACTTGGGGGGTCCCTGATCCCTTATTTCTCATCAGGTCATAGGTGGTCCCTAGTCACGACCCCTCTTTCCTGAGGAAACAGAATGGACAAGGCACTACCTCCCATAGGGCCTGAAGGGGGCTCTGGATGGGAGGCCAGCCTGACCAGAAAAACCAGACCCCGAAGGGTCTGAAGGAACCCCTAGCGGTGTGGGAAGCACTGGGGCAGCCCCCTCCTCCAGCCCAGGGAGTCCAGAGACATTGACCAGAGATTATAGGCCTGCACGGGTGCCAATCCTCAACAAGGGGTGGGAGTGGGGGCCCAAGTCCTGGGAAGGAGGGGCACAGGTGAGGGCAACCTTCTATGTGAGGAGGGGCAGTGAGAGGAGGGAAAGTGAAAAAGAAAGGAGAGATGAGCCAAAGATCCTGAGAGAGACGAAGAAGATAGGGGGATAAAGACAGGGAGAAGACAGAGTGGGAGAGGAGAGAAGGAGGCAGGAAGAGAGAAAGACAGAGCCATGTCAAGAGAAGGAGAGAGGAGAGTGCATGAGCCAGGAGCTGAGGGAAAGAAGAGAGATGGAGATAGAGAAAGGTTGCAGAAGGAGAGGGAGATGAGAGCCAGCGAGCCAGAGCCAGCGAGCAGAAAAGGAAGTGAGGGTGAGAGAGGCTCTAATTATCCGCGGCAGGCGGGCAGAAGCAGAGGGCAGCTTGTTTGAAGTCTGTGGTGAGAGAAGCATCAAAGGGAGAGGAGGTGAGGCCAGTAGGGCAAGGGGAGAGGCAGGAGGGGCTGTCCCTTGCTCAGGCCCACCTGGACCTCAGTGTCCACCCCCACCCTGCCCCAGCACCTCAGCCGTCCTCCACCCCAGCTGTTCCAGTCTGGCCAGAGGTCTGGAGTGACCTGGTCACCAGCAGAGGCTTGGGGCTCCGGGTCTGCCCCCTCTGCCTTCTCAGCATCCCCGGAGCATGGCAGGCTTCTGGTCTTAGGGATGGCTCTGGCTTGGGGAGGAATTTGGTTCTCTTGTCTCCCAGAATATATGTCCTGACATCTCCCACCACCCACATTTGGGACCCTGAGGTTGGCTCCAAATCTCTCCAGCTTCACTATCCCAGCCCCAGTTCCCATGATTTCCCTTTCCTTGGATCCAGAAAACTCCAGCTCTCAAGATTCTGAACTCCCACCCAAGCGGGGAATTCCTGCCTCTTTTGGCTGCAGGGGGATGTCTCCAGGTGACCTATGGAACCCCCTGCCTCAGGTCAGCAAGTCCGCTGACCACCAGAGGACTGTTTCTCCAAAGAATTCGTCTGCATCCCTCTATGCCTGAAAGTCATGTTATGGTCTCACTCAAATCGTTCATGCTACCTATTAGTTCAGATAATGCCCTGAAACGACAGCCCTGAAAACACTTGGAAAGCCTTCCTCGCTAAGGCCCATCTCCTTGTTCTCTAGCCTCCTCACTCTCTGGGGGCCTCACCTACATGTTTGATGTGCTCTTCACGCTGCCATGTCTCTGGCTACTGTTCCTTGAACCCATCTCCCCAGCTGTTCCTGGGACTGCAAGGAGAGGGTGGTGGTTTTGAAAATGAGAGGTGGCTTGGGACAGAGAAATCAGGCCGACTTGAAGAGGTATCCTGGTTTTACAACGGCCTATAAGGGTAACACTATAATCTTTCTGAGCCTCAGTTTCCTCAGCTGTAAAATGGGGGAAATAATCCCTACCGTGAAGGGATTAAGTGAGAATTAAACATGATAATGCTCTTTTAATTGTCGTGAAAAGCCTCGCCCTCACTCCCTTCCAGAGTCCCACAAAGGAAGAATCTCCCCAAGAGAAGGGCAGAGGAGAGTTCTACTGAACCCAGGAATAGGCCTGGCACCAAAAAGGGACAGAAAAATGACTCCACAGCCCACCCCCTGCGTTACGAGGTGAATTGTGTCCCCCGAGAAGACACATGCAAGTCCTCACCCCAGTCCTGTGAATGCAACTTTATTTGGAAATGGGCTCAGAAGATAGGATTGGCTCATGTGAGACCAAACTGAATTGGGCTGGGCCCTGATCCCATACCACTGGTGTCTTTACACACAGAGGAGAAGGCCACGTGACAATGGAGACAAAAAAGAAGGCCATGTGGAGGCAGAGGCAGAGGTTGGAGGGGTGCATGTATAAGCCAAGGAACACGGAGGACGGCCTGCAAAGAGGCAAGGAAGGGTTCTCCACTAGAGGTTTTAGAGGGAGCACGGCCCTGCCGACACCCTGACTTGACTTCTAGCTTCCAGAACTGTGAGACAATGAACTTCGGTTTTCCGAAGCCACCTGGTTTGTGGTCCTTTGTTACAGCAGCTCTAGAAAATGAAGACACACACACCCTCCACGTGTCTCGCTGCAGCTTCTACTTGCCTCCTCTCATTTGGGGGGCCAAGTTAGGGTGTTTTTGCCAGTGCCCCCCCTCCGATCTCAGGGCAGCTTTACTGCTACCAACTCCTTATTTAAAAAAAAAAAAATGTATTGTGGTAATATATATACAACATAACGTTTCCATTTTAATCACTTTAAATACACAATTCAGCGGTGTTGATTACATTCACAATGTTGTATTACCATCACCACCATACATTACAAAACTTTTCCATCACCTCAAACAGAAACTCTGTGCCCATTAAGCATTAGCTCCCCATTCCCCACTTCACCCCTGGAAACCTGTAATCTTCTTTCTGTCCCTATAAATTTGCATATTCCTTTTTTTCCCCCTCATATATAAGTGAAATCATACACTATTTGGCTTTTGTTTGGCTTATTTCTTGCTTATTTCACTCAACATGGTGTCTTCAAGGTTCATCAATGTTGTAGCATGTTTCAGAACTTCGTTCTTTTTTTATGACTTAATATTTCAATGTATGTATAAACTACATTTTGTTTATCCATTCATCTGTTGATGGACACTTGGGTTGTTTCCACCTTTTGGCTATTGTGAATAAATGCTGTAGACATTGGTAAACAGATATCTGTCCAAGTCCTTGCTTTCGATTTTTTGGGAGGTATATACCTAGAAGTGGGATTGCCAGGCCATATGGTAATTCTATACTTAACTTTCTTAGGAACTGCCAAACTGTTTCCACAGCAGCTACACCATTTTATATTCCCACCAGTAATGCCTGAGGGTTCCTATTTTTCCACATCCTTGCCAACACTTTCATTTTCTGTTTTTTAAATAATGGCCATTCTAGTGTATGTGAAGTGGTATCTCATTGTGGTTTTGATTTGCATTTCCCTAATGGCTAATGATGTTGAACATCTTTTCATGTGTTTATTAGCCATTTGTATATCTTCTTTGATGAAATGTCTATTCAAGTCCTTGGCCTATTTTTTATTTGGGTTGCTTGTCTTTTTTTGTTGAGTAGGAGTTCTTTATATATTAATTATATATTCTTTATATTAAATCCTTATCAGATATATGATTTCCAAATATTTTCTCCCATTCCGTAGGTTGTCTTTTCACTTTAATTTTGATGAGGTCCCATTTATCTATTTTTTCTTTTGTTGTTCTTGCTTTTGGTGTAAAGTCTAAGAAACCATTGCCTGATATAAAGTCCTAAAGATATTCCCTTATGTTTTCTTCTAGGAGTTTTATAGTTTGGGCTTTTATATTTAGGTCTTTGGTCTATTTTGAGTTAATTTTCATATGTTATGAGGTAAGGGTCATTTTCATTCTTTTGCAATTGGATATACAGTTTTCCCAGCACCATTTGTTGAAGAGACTATTTGTTCCCCATTGACTGGACTTGGCACCCTTGTCAAAAATCAATTGGCCATAGGGAAGTGGATATGGCTCAAGTGATTGGGTTCCTGCCTACTACATGGGAAGTCCCGGGTTCAGTTCCCAGTGCCTCCTGGAGAAGGCAAGCTGGCGTGACCGGCAGGCGTGGTGAGCTGGCGCAGTAAGAGAACACAACAAAGACACAAAGAGGAAAGGCAATGAGAGACACAACAAACCAGGGAGCTGAGGTGGCTCAGGTGATTGAGCACCTCTCTCCCACATGGAAGGTCCCAGGTTCAGTTCTTGGTGCCTCCTAAAGAGAAGATGAGCAGACACATACAGCACACAGCAAATGGACACAGAGAGCAGACAGCGACCACAAACAATGAGGGGGGGAATAAATAAATAAAATAAATCTTTTAAAAAAATCAATTGGCCATAGATATGAGGGTTTACTTCTGAACTTTCAATTCTGTTCCATTGGTCTATATGTCTTTCCTTGTGCCAGTACCACACTGTTTTGATGCCACTATCGATATCTTATCAGTATCATGCCATCTTGCAGTTGCTGGATTAATCTCTGATTCTGGGCCCCTCCACTGCTGACTAAAGCTCAGAAAAGCCAGAAGAAACAGCCTTAGATCCTCAGAGAGTCCAGTCAACTTTGCCTGCCTCTAGGGAAGGAGTGAGTCCACCAGTGAGATGCAGGAGAATCACACCTGCCCCATCTGCATTCTGCACCCATCTGGGAGGAATGCTGTCTTTCCCCAGATGGGAAAAAGACGATGGCCAGCCAAGGGAGCCCGCCTCCCAAGACAAGCCATACCTATATGTGTGACTGACATGTCACAATGCTTAGACCCTCAGACTAAGGCGAGGACCAAAACCCACCCCCAAGTATGACATAAATAAGCTTCGAGGGAGGCGGCTGTGGCTCAATCAGTGGGGCTCCCGTTTGCCATATGGGAGGCCCCGGGTTTGGTTCCCGGGGCCTCCTGGTGAGGGCGGGCCCACCCGCATGGCGTGGTTGGCTGACCCAGCGAGCGCGAGCAGCAAGGGGGGGATAAATAAATAAATAAATAAAATCTTTAAAAAAAATAAATAAATAAAAATAAATAAATAAATAAGCTTCGAACCAGCCAGCATCTTCTAGATTTTTCCATAGTATGATGACTCTTAATTAGTCTAGATGACTGACAGCTGACCAAAATCAAAGTAGTTGTGAAAAACTCATTTCCTATGCATAGTCTACTTTCTGTCCCAAACCTCTGCCCATTAAACCCACTCACAGGGAAGTGGATGTGGCTCAAGCAATTGAGCTCCCGCCTACCACACGGGAGGACCTGGTTTAGTTCCCAGTGCCTCCTGGAGAAGACGAGCAAGACAGCGAGCTGGCACAATGGGTAGGCACAGCAAGCTGATGCAACAAGATGACACAACAAAGAGACACAAAGAGGAAAGACAATGAGAGATACAACAAAGCAGGGAGCTGAGGTGACTCAAGCAATTGAGTGCCTCTCTCCCACGTGGGAGGTCTCAGGTTCAGTTCCCAGTGCCTCCTAAAGAGAAGACGAGTATACTCAGAGAGCAGAGAGCAAATGGACACAGTGAGCACAAACAACAAGTGGGGGGGGGATAAATAAACAAAATAAACCTTTTAAAAAAAGGAAAAAGAAAAAATAAATCCACTCACATACCCATCAACCTACTTTCCCATTCATCTATCCTCCCTTCCTTCCATCCTTCCATACATTCATTCATTTTCCATTCACCCATCCTTTCCCCTTCCTTCCTCCCTTCCTCCCTCCCTTCCTTCCTTCCAAACTTCCTTACTTCCATCTATCCATCTACCCACCCAACAACCTATCAATCCAACCAATTCACCCATATATCGATTTACCTGAATACCCACCCATTCATCCAAATGCCACCCACTCACCCATCCACACACCCTCCTGATCACTTATCCATCTATCCACCCACCCACCAACACACATATGTAACCACCCACCCACTCACCTGTGCATTCACCCACTTCTATATATTTATCCACCTACTTGCCATTATATGTCAATCTACCTAATGGATCATCTTCTTATTTTCAAGGTACTAAGCTAGATCCCTAATCTTCACTGCCTTCCCCAGTCATTGTGAAATCCCAGCTTCCTTCTCAGCAGCATACTCTCATGGAAGGGATGGGGCCCGTACTTCACCATGTCCACTGAAGACCAAACAAAAAACAGGCCTTACCCACAGAAGGAGGGGACTAAACCTATAGAATAACATTTTGATAGAAAAGAAAAAATATGGAGGGGTCTTTAGAAACAAAGTAGATCTTGACCCATTTGGCAGGTAGAGGAAGGGGGTTTCCATAAAACACCACTGAAAACATGGACTAGACTGCCAGAACTGTCCATGGAATGGTGTCTTGAATACCTAAGGAAGGGGTATGTCTAGAGCAGCCATGTAACTCAGGGAAGGGCCAGGTCCTCTCACCCGGCTTCCACCAGCCCATGTCCCAAGACAGCAGACTCTTCAGGGGTGGAGGAGACAGGGTGTTGGGGAGGCAGAGGCCATGCCACAGGAATTACAAAGGATCTGAAGGGTCTCTTCTGACACTTGCAGAGCAAGACCCTGGGTTCCACTCCTGGCACTTTTGCTTGTCAGCTGTGTGACTTCGGGTAAATCCCATAACTTCTCAGAGCCTCAGCTTAAATATCTCTGAAATGAGAATAGGAGTAATAATTGCCATTTCTGTTCTGAAAATCCAATGAGCGTGAATGTGAAAGGTCTGAACCATTTCAGGTCTTGCACAATACAAAGAAAGTGCTAGACTTAAGGCCTCAAAGACATGATGAAGTGACTCTAACCATACTGAGTCACTCTCCTTGACAGTGAAGAAGCTGCAGGTAGTTCCCCAGAGACACAATGCCATTCCCAAGCCTCTTCCATCAAGCTCCTGATCTTGTGTTGAAACAGAAAGCTTGGCCTCTCTGGTGTATGCTGGGCCCTCACCAGAGGGAAGCTCATGCTTTTCTGTCTCTCTCTCTTGCTCTCAGAGCTCAGTCTGGCTTGTATCCTCTCTCAGGAACCAGAGGAGAGAATGGAAGGTCTAAGGTGTAGTCATGAGGAGAGGTACAAGAGCAGGGAATGTGCGATTCAATGACACAGGGTGCCAGCGATGACTTAGGCCAGTCAAGCACGTGCTGGCATGATAGAGAAGGAGAAACCAGGTGGGACCTAGCCCAGGCCAATGGTGGAGGCTGTGGGTCCCAAGACCCATTTTTCAGTGGGCCCCACCTTTGCTTCCACAACGATGCTGGGGCAAGGCAAACACACTCTCTCAGTCACTCACTCACCCCTGGGCTAGAGAGGCTGTGGTGAGAGCACCACCCCTGGGCTCCGAGGCATTGGTGCCAGCCGGGTGGGCTGGCACATGGTGGGGAGAGGGCGGCGTGGGCCGCTAATCCCCCCAGCGTCTCCCAGACGCCCACAGAGACCAGGGTGAGCTCTTTGTCTGAGCACAGAGATGACAGGGGGCGGCGGGCAGGCGGGCAGACTCCTCTTTCTCTCCCCTGCCTCCCGCCCCGGGGCAGGTAGAAGCCTGCCGTCTGTGGGTCTGGTCGGAGGGAGTGGGGATGAGAGGATTAGGGGAGAGACAGGCGCTTATGGCTTCTCAGGTTCCCTCCTTTAGGCACAGAGGGCCTGTGGCTTTGGCGTGGGGGTCCCCGGGAGGGCAGTGGGGCACGAACCTCAGTGGGGAGCAGACCTTGTTTGCAGTGAGGAGCTGCGGTGGATGCTAGCCCAGTCCCACCCAGAATCATGATCTACACACACATTCACATACATACAACCAGAATCCAAAAGTCTGCGTTCACAAAAGTGTTTATTCAGTCTCACAAACAGAGCAACGTCCAGGGGGATAATTATACAACCCCACAAGATCACAGTTGTACAGATGAAAACAGCTATAGTCACTCATCTGCAATCACTTTCATAGGCAGTCCCCCAGAAACATCACGATGCAGACACACGCTGTCTTCGTAACACCCGTGGAGTGATGCGGCGGTCACTCAGGGGTCATCCCACATGTGCACGCCACCAGTTATCCATGCCCCACAGGGTCCCATCCCACCGACCTCGTTGCACAGATGGTCAGCAGCTACACAAAGCCCAGAAGCACATGGGGCTGAGTCAAACACGTGACACTCATAGACATGGCCCAGCAAGCAGTGTATTGCCGTCTCTCTCTGTCCGTTTCTCTTTCTCCTGCACACATAGACCTGCCCGCAACCCTATATCCTTCTCCACACGTGAATGCCCAGACATGTCTGTCTCCTGAGAAAGAATGGAAAGGGCAGCTCCTTCCCATTCCTTGGACTCTACCCCCTGCCCACTCCTCCTAAGAACGTGCCCCCAGAAGCCCAGGCCAGGACTCAGGCCCAGAGAATGAGCCCCAGGCCATGGGTGTGGCATGCTAGGCTTGGGCTGGGCAGGGGCCAAAGGGGGCAGGCAGCAGGGTCTCCCCCTTGGCCTCCTGCCTTTTAGCACCTGTGGGGGCCCTTGAGCTTGCAGCAACACACCGTGAGTGTGGCAGTCCAGCCGCAGTTGTCTGGGCTGTCATTGCCACTCCCTGCTACTCCAGCCCGAGATGGGCAGGGTGATCACATTCGCCCCTTACCCTCCTCCCTGACCCCACTCCTTGCCCTGAAGCCTGTCCGCCTGGCAGCCCATGAGCCGAGCGTTGGCAAGCTGAGTCCTACTGCGGCTAGTGCCTCCAAGGATAAAAGAGCTCTGGCTCCTCCAGAAACCAGGGCTAAATATACCCCTTGCTGGCTTTCTTGTGCCTAACTGGAACCAGCTGGGTGAGACCCACCCTTCCGCCTGCAGGACAGGCTGAGGACCGTCAGCCAAAAGACAGGAGGATCGTCAGCAGGCAGCTGCCTCACAGATCACTGGGACCTGAGTGGAGCCTGCAAAGAGACTTCTCAGCCTCAGTTTCCCCACCTGTAAAAGGGGGGGTAAAATAGCAATCATAGGATTGCTGTAAGCAGCAAATGAGTTACCACAGGTGAAAGTGCTGGGCCAACACCTGGCACACAGAAAGAGTTCAGTAAATGCTGGTGATTATTGTGATCATTATTATGCCCCCTCCTGGGGCCAACACTGTCCTGAAGGTGCTGGGATGGCACAATCTTGGGTACACATAGAGGTGCAGGCCCAGAGCTAACTGCCTCAAGTCAGCAGGGCTGGGGAGTGCTGGGCAGATCAGCGAGGGGCCAAGACACGCCCCCACCACCCGGTCCCAGGTCTGGCCACGTCCCGGGCCCCCTCTGCTGCCAGGACTCCGCCCCAGCCTGCGGTCTGCGCTGTGGCTGCAGCTCCCACGCCACGGCCCAGTTTAGCGGCTCCAGCCTGCGGCCCCAGGACAGCCCACTCTCCGGCCCAGTCCTGAGGACTGAAATAGGAAGGAAGAGGGGCCTAAAAATAGACCTAATTACAGAGGGGCCCAAGGGGGTGGGGGGCGGCGGCTCCTCTCTGGCTCCTGGGCACTGCCGCAGCCCCGCTCAGGATCATGCCCTGGGAAAGGGGCTCCACCCTGGCCCTCCTGGCCCCAGCCCACAACTGGCCTCCCAGCGGGACAAGGGGTGAAGGGTGGGGACAGGGGGATGAGCCAGTGGAGGAGCAAAACCTGAGTTAGAGCTGCTATGGTCCCCTCCCCTGACCCCAGGCCTACGGCAGCCCCACCCACTCTGCTCCCAGTACCTGGGCATCCAGATAACTGCCACTGAGGGCACTGCCCTCACTCAGCCTACCTTCCTCTAGTTCCATCCCTGCCTCCTCCAGGAAGTCTGCCTTGAATACTTTCCCCTAGCTCAGGCTCAATGCCAATCCAGTTGGGGGTTCCCAGAAGGCCATGCTTCTGTCTCCCCCATTCTGTATGTTCCCAAAGGGCATAGGCTGCTTCTCAGACACTTCAGCTCATTAGAAGAGAAAGAGCAAAAAGATACATAGAGAGAGAGACCACAGGGAAAAAGAGAAACTTATTAGTGTAAAGATGCTATTCCGATGCTATTCTGAAAAGATCCAGGGGCACAGGTAATCATGGGCATCTTCCTAGGCAAAGGAACATTTTGAGTTAGGTTTAAACCAAACCGAGAGACATCAAATGGACATGGCAGGGACAGAGGACAGGAAGAAGTATCCAAAGGCCCCAGCCTGCTCTGGAGCCCTGCACCATCTCCGTCCTGCCCTACTGCCTAGGAACACCTAGGATATAGAACCTGTGGCGCTCGGGTTTGAGTTTCCTTCCACCACAGATTTGCAGTCCCACCTTAGGCGAGTGATTTCATTTCTTTGGTTTTTGTTCTCCTCCTGTGTAAAGTGGGGATGATAACCAGGATCTCACAGCGTTGTAAGTAGCAAATGCTATAATGTATGTGAACACCCTTTGTGAGGTGTTACCCCAAATGGGATATTAGCTGCATCTCATCAGGGAGGTGGGAGCCCCTGGCCCCCACCCCTTGCCCTGCCAGTATTTGCTGCTTCTGTTTTCTTCCATGTTTAAAGCCCCAGGAAGTCATTGGGCAGGGTGTTGTGAAGGGTTAAAGATGGTTAATCACCCTGGGGTGGGGGGTGAGGGGTACCCCAGCGAGGAGGGGACACATGATGCGCTGGTGCCATCTGGTGGCTGTAATGGCAATGACAGTTACCTGGGTTGAGAGGAGAGGGAGGGAAAGAGAGAAAGAGGATAAGGAGGAAGAAGACTGAGAAAGGCATGAGGGAGAGAGGGAAGGGAGGAGAGAGAAGGGAGGAAGATGGAGAGAGAAATGAGATGGAAGGAGAGAAGAAGGGGCCCACAGCAAGAAGGGGGATGCTAAAGAAGATTGGGCCCTCTCGGAAGTTGGTTGGGGCCTACAGCAGGCTAGAAGCAATGTCCCAAGAATATTTTCCTGCGGCATCTCAGGGGTTCCCAGGACTTCAAAACACATGGGTCTGAGCCATGAGGCCTGAAGACCAGGAGGTCAGGATTCAGCAGATCAAATTTACAGGGTGCTTCTACAAGTGGACCGCCAGTCCTTAGGTCCATCCTCGTGAGCCTTTCACTTTTGGCCCCCCAGACACCAGAGATGTCCTCGGGAGCCCTGGCCAACTTGCCCATTTGAAGGCAAACATGCTCCTGAACATGTTGCCCACACCTGACTGGCCCCTGTGGATGCCCATGGCATGCACCTGCATTAAGCAGAAGACTCGGGCTGGATGGAATCTTTGCCCCCCGTCCCCCCACCCCTTACTTCCTTTCACATACAGGAGGCAGAGGGTGAACTTGTTTACCACTCCTGCACCAGGCAGTGGTGATGAGCTCAGACTGGCCCAATGCCCTCCACGGGCAGGGCCAGGCCTGAGTCATGGGGGTCAGATGACTGCAGAGGCTAAATGGGTCCTGTCCCACAGCCCCCAGGAGCTGCCAGTCACCCCACCCTTCCCCCCACCCTTCCAAAGCAGTCAGGCACCCCAGACCAAAAGGGCGGAGGGCAGGGTGCTGGGCTCAGGTCACCGCTGGCTCCTCCCTGACCAGAGGACAACAAAACAGACCTCCACCCCTCCACCTCAGCCCAGCTAGGCTCACTCCCTGAGCACCCATCACAGGACCCTGGCTGCCCCCAGCACATCCTGGTTCAGGCCAATGCCCCCCTCCCCCAGACTGTCAGGCACTCCTTCAGACACACGCAAGGCCTCAAACACATCTTAGAAATAAATGAAACTGAAAAATACTGTTCTGTTGGAGATTATGTTACTTCTTCCCAGGCCTCAGTCTGCTCCATTGTAAAATGAGGTGGGTCAAAGTTCCCAATCGACCTCTGATCTTGGCCTGCAGTGCATGTTCCTGGCACTGCGTCTGAAGCAAGCTAAGAGAAGGCCCTCAGCGCTCTCCTCCGACAGACCACAGGCCTCTGGAGCAGCTGCTGATCAGAAGACCCAAGTCCTGGCTCCCCTCTGATAGCATGAGAAATCAAGGTCAGCTGCAGACACCTAGCAATAATCCCATCCTTCATGAGGCTGTGCTCGTCTTTCAAAGTCTTTTCTATTGATTTCTATTTCCTATTTCTAGTATTGATTTCTTTTTCCTCTTGATTTCCATAGAAAATAAACTCTTAATAGATTTAAATGCCTCCCCATTATCTGGAGCTCTGCCAAAGCTACAGCTTCTGTGGGACCCCCTCCCCCAAAGACCCCAGCTCACAGGAGGCCCACTCCACTATTACCCCAGAACATGTGCCCTCCTATTGCTGGCTGGTTAGGACATGTTTGGATTGCACCTCCCTAACAGGACTGCTGGCTCCCTGCGGTCAGAACTGGAGCCCCCCCGCTCTTGGATTCCCCTCACCCCTCAGCTCTCCACTCCACCCCACAGGTACTGGGATAGATCTGGACATGAGTAGGGGGCTCGCACAGGCAGGTTCAGTCTGGGTCGTGCCACCAGACTCACTGAGTGGCCTCGGGAAGTGTCTGCATCTGTGCCTAAAGGGGATTGGAAAAGATGACCCCAGAGGGTCCTTTGAACCTTGAAACTGAGGTTTTACAATTCACCAACAGATGCATCTGCTTTTGTTGCAAAAGTGAAGGAGACATAGGAAAGAATAAACATTTGGGTTCCCTTGTCTGCTCCCCCAGGCCCAAGCTAGTGCTGACTCTTTCCCATTTCTCCTTTGGCAATGCCCTCTTCCTCCCAGCCACCCTCTGGCTTCACTGATCCCCCACGCTCCACGGCACTGCCACTTTGCCCCTGGCAGCTTCCTGCTTCAAGCCCTGACAGTGCCCCAGCCCTCCCCAGACACTCCTCTGATCTCCAGCCCTGGCAGCCCCTCTCCCCAGCTTGGCACTGCATCTTTCAGCCTGCAGTCTGCCAAGCCTGGGCATTACCCGTCTCTCCAAGCCCAGGCACCAGGCTTTGGCTTTTGCCTCACCTGATCTTCAAGCCTCAACACTGTCCTCGCCCACCCATCCCTGCGTGCTGGAGACTCACCGACTCCTGCCAAAGCCAGCATGGCCATCCCACTGTCTCAGGACCAACCTACACTTCCAGCAGCACTGACCAGTGGAGGCATCCCCCAGTGTCACCTCTTCAACACCTCAAACAATGCTCTCCCAGGGTGTTGGCTCCATTTACTTTCTGGTTAGAGACAAGGACACTTCACACTATCATCATCATCATCAACAACAACATCAAAGAATCTCATTGCTCCCTCATGATTCCCAGAGACAGTGGAAGTCCCAAAACACCGTGGGAAATCCCCAAATGGACCATTGGCTGATAATGGGATTTTAGGGTCCTCTTGTCAGGACTCTTAACAGGAAAGCTGAAAGCAGACCCAATGCCTGGGGGCCCAGTAAGTTGATGGGCACTCTCCCTCCCACCTCAGGGCAACCAGCCTCTGCACCCAGCCCCAACCACACTGCAGGGTTTTCTGCCTCATTGAATTCTGTTGATCCAGCTTCCCTCTGCCTGAAAACCATCTACCCCACGACTTTTCATATTTCTACTCTAGTCTGCTTTTTAAAAATGTAATTTGGAGAGGATGTGGAGAGAAAGGAACACTTCTTCACTGTTGGTGGAGACTGGTACAGCCACTGTGGAGGACTATTTGGCAGTTCCTAAGGAAATTGAATATAGACTTGCCACGTGACCCAGCAATACCACTACTGGGTATATACCCAGAAGAACTGAGAGCAGTGACACAAACAGACATCTGCACACTGATGTTCATAGAAACATTATACACCATTGCCAAAAGTTGGAAACAAACCAGGTGTCCATCAACAGATGAATGGATAAACAAACTGTGGTCTATTCACACGATATAATATTACACAGCTATAAGAAGAAATGAAGTCATAAAACATATGACAACATGGATGAACCTGGAGGACATTATGCTGAGTAAAGCAAGCCAGACACAAAAGGATAAATACTGTATGATTGTGTTTCTATGAACCAAATATATTGTATAACATATTGTTTGATTCAAAAAAAATTTATATGTATCCAGTACATTTAATTGAGATATATATGTATTTATTCATCTGTGTTTACTTTTTAGTTTTTAATTGTTTACATATTCAATTATTAAATGTACAAAATGTAAAAAAATGTATTGATATGATGATAGCATAACATTCTAAGTGTAATGAATCCCACTGAAACAAATGTACACTTAAAAATGGTTAAAATGGCAAATTTATATATATGTGTACTATAACAAAAGTTTTAAAAATATTTTTTAAATATATTAACTGGGTCGGATGTGGCTCAACTGGTTGGGCGTCCGTCTCCCATATGGAGGGACCCGGGTTCGATCCCCGGGACCTCCCGGTAAAAAAAAAAAAAAAAAAAAAAATAAATAAATAAATATATTAACTGTATCAGGCACATAAAAATGTACAGATAACAGTACAGCAAAACCTGAATGCTCATTACCCAACTTAAAAGATAAATCATTACTAAGAAAATTGAAATCCCCCATAAACCCCTTCCGGATCCCATTCCCCTTCCTCCACCTTCTCCATAGGTAACCTCTCTCCTGAATTTATCAATTATTCCCATGAATATTTTAGTATTGTCAGCACTTGTATTATGTATCCACATATTACATGGATATATGTTTTTCAGGTTTTTAAATTCTACATAGATTGAATCATATTGTATGTATCCTGTTGCAACTTGCTTTTTCTGCTCAACATTTTATGAGTTTTATTCATGTGGTATATGTACCTTAATTTATTCATTTTCATTGCTTTGTAGTATTCCACCACCACAGTTGATTTATCCATTCTCCTATAAATGGGCATTTAGATTAGTTCTTTTCAACTTTAAATTGTGCAAATAATATATGAATATATCCTTGATGTAAAATAGTTAAATAATATAGAAGAATGCCGATAGGTGATAACAGCCCCTTTCACCTCCTGCTCATCTCAGAAGGAACCACTGCCAACCATCTGTGCATCCTTCCAGTCCTTTTTCTAGGCATTAACATACACATATTTGTTCACACACATATATATCTTCTTTAAGCACTTCCCTCCTTTGACATCTGCACCTCTCCTCTCTCCTGATGCATCCATCCTTTCGATTTCTCCTCAGTCTTTCTCACCCTACCACCTTGTCTGCTGCCTGCCTCTTAAATATGGAGGCTCCCCAGGCCTTCAGCTTCAGCTCTCTTAGTCTGTTTCCCTGGGTTATCTTGGTCTCTCCCAGCCTCGTCAGCCCTGTACAATGATCTCAAAGCTCCACGACCTTGCCCTCTGACCTCTGAGCACCTCTTCCCATCTCCCCTTAGAAAGGCACAGGCATTTCAAACTCATACAAATTGACAGTTACCAGTCCCTCCCTGCCCTCCCAGAGCCTGCTCCCCCTCCTCTTCCACACCCCAACACCTCCCTTTCTTCCCCACCCCCTCCGAGATCCCAGACCTGCTGACACCTTCTACAATGTCAACAGCTCAGCCTTCTTCTCTCCGGTCCCCAGTACTGCCCTAGATGTCCCCAAACTATTACAATAACCTCCTAAAAGGCTTCCTTGTCTCCAGCCCTTCCTCTTCATCACCTCTTTCAGGGGAGGAGGGTTTGGGAGCCTATGAAAGGAAAAAGCATAAAATCACACTTAACTCCCTTATTCTAAAATCTTCAGTGATTCCCTAATGTCTGCTAGATAAAATCCAAACTCCCCAGCATGGCACTCAAGGCCTCATGGGAGGAAGGGTCTCATCTCTTGCCTCCCTGATTCCCAGGCAGCCATAGAGGGTCTCATCGAATTCCATATTCCTCTGAGAGCTGTTCACTTCCAAGCCTCTTCGCCTGTGTTATGCCGTTCCTACTACATGGGACGTCCTTCCCCATCACTGGCAAATTGATGGCCTCCCTTCAAGATCTCCTCTGAGAATTTTTCCTGACTCTCCCAGCAAAATTCACCCTCTGTGCTTCCACCATGTTCTGTACAAAACTCCATTTTAATTGCTGAAGACACATGGCCTGGACTGACCAGAAAAACCCTAATGTCAAAGATTCTGTTTTGTGAGTCCCAGGTGTACATTCATAATTGTGGACACCATGTCCTGTCCAATAAATATGGTGACCATGACTAAAAAATGATGCCACCTTGCTTTATCTCCTGGCCACATGCCTCTCTCCCCCAGCAGCAGGCAAGCTTTCTGGGGCTTTGGCAAGTCTTATCTTTCTCTGATTTCCCCATGTCTGGCACAGGCATTTCAATTAGGGATTCAAACTATACTTGTTTAGGGATGTAACAAGCTCCAAGATGTATGTTTCTTCATCCCTTTTGGGTTTCTACTCTAATATTTCATCATTTGTGCCTCTAGACAGGATTTACCAGGGCTCTGCTAGTCCATAAATAACCTCTGTGTGATATGGGAAAAGACAGCCCTTCCTCAGATTCTGCAGTCATTTGGTTCAGTGAGTTGAGCATTTCAGCTTCTACCCTCTGCCTCAGCCAGGCACCCTTGTGCAGTACTCAACAAGCATGACTGTACAGGGCAGCCCTGTCTATTCACAGTTTGTGCAACCCTCAAGCTGGCATTCAGACTACTGCTCTCCTCACATCCCCATTCTCACTTCCCCGACCCCCACACACACATTCCACCTCACTTAGATCCTTAGAACCTTAGAACCTCAGATCTTTCTATTGAACAGCTTCATCCATTTTACAGATGATTCAAGAGAGAAGGGTTTTGCCCAAGGGCTCCCAGAGCTGGAAGAGAAACAGAAAGAAGTAGAAGGGGCGGAGAGCAGAGAGAAGAAGTGGAACATAGAGGCTGGTGGAGAAAAATTACCAAGACATGAAGATTGCACAGTCCCTAAGGGGAGATTTTTTTTTTTTTTTAAGTGTCCATCAAGTGCTAGGTATAGAGCAAGTATAGACCGTGCTGATTGTCTTCCATTTGCAAGAGGGGCAGAACTGCTGGAAGGGGGTGCCAGGCCTCTGGACCTGGGCTCTTTTCCCAGAATCACATCTACCAGAATCACATCAGAGGATCATTAACAGCCATCTCTGCGCCCTGCTCGTGAGCTCACACCTCAGGTCAGGAGACTGGAGATCCTCCCTCCCCATCCCCAGACCACAAAGGAGCCCCAGCAGCTCCAAGGAAGGAATGCAGGGCACAAGCAGCCTCCCCTCCCCCACAGCTGCCCTCCCCAGTGCCAGGTGCTCCAGACAGTGATCAGGAAGAGCAGGAGGGGCTCAATCCTGAAAGTGCAGGACCACATGCCTTCAGGCTGAGCCCCAGCCAGCTAAGTTACCCCACCCGGGGATGCTGGCTCCGTGCGGCTAGCTCTGGAGTCCTCCCTAATGCCAGAAACATTGCTCTGCAGACAGAGTGGTCTGGAGGCTCAACTTGGTAGACAAAAGACAATGCATTCTAATTATATTTTCAATTAGCCGCTCATTTTTCTCTCGTACTCGCTAACCAAGATCCAGGAAGAAAAGGCTGATTTTAATCGCAAGCTTCTCTTCTCTTACTAATGGGGTCAGACTCTGGGTGCCTTATGGGCACAGAGGCTCAGGGAGAAGCTAACTCTCAGCCTTAGCAGAGAGACTTCTTCAGCACCACATTTGAGGCAGGGGCAGGACAAGCACCTACATCCCCAACAAAGGGGCCTTCACAGGCCCCTGCAGCTTCAGACCCAACGCTTCTAAACCCCACCTTTAAGGTTGAACCTTGTCTAAGGAACCCTGTCTAAAAGAAGAGACTGATCCCTGGCCACAGGGAGCTTCTAGTCTGTTGGGGGAGACCTAGTTCCTGTCCTTAGAAAACTCTCAGTCTGATGGCAGATGATCAGGGAATGCCCCAAATGACTTTCCTTAATCAGGGCTTTCCAATGTAACATGAGTGAATGTTATTGTTTAATCATTTCATTAATAGAATTAGCTTCCATTTATTAAGTGCATACAATGTGCCAGATGCTGCACAAAATACTTTGATGCATTATCTCATTTAAACATCTCAGCAATCCTTTCGAAGTGAGTATATTACCATCCCCATCTTATAGATAAGGTAAGGTGAAGTTCAGATAGGTTAAGTAACTTTCCTATGGTCACACAGCTAGTAAGTGGTAGGGCCAGAATTCCAACCCAAAGTCTTAACCACTATGTTCTGCTTTGCTTCAACTCTTGACTCAAATCTGTTATGTGGACAAATACTTTCCCACTGTGCACATTTGTCTTTCCTTAGAGAGTCTAATTGCCAAAAAAAAAAAAGATGTGGGTGTGTGCCTGCCGGGGCCCAGCAGGGAGGAATAATGGAGAAGGATGGTGGAGACTCCCAGGCCTCCAGGCCAAGGTGGGCCTTTGATGGTCAGGGAGGTGCTCATGCTGAGGATGAGGTCAGGGATTGTTTTGAATCATTCTCTGGACCCTGATCAGTTAGTAGTGAAAATTTCTTTTTGAAAATTTCAGATCCTTCCAGAGATACTCAGGACATATCTGAGTGGATATAAATGCCAAGGGCAAGGCAGGCTTGGGGTCCAATCATCTGCCAGGACTGTGAGCAGAGATAACTGCCCACAAAACCTCCGGGAACAGTGGGCAAGGACTGTTGCTCCATCTGCACTCTGGGGGTAGAGACCCACTTTTCCAAACTCAAAGTGGAAAGAATCTGAAGTGTATCCTCATTCCTCCATTCTCACCAAATACCCCTGCTATGGCATGCTGTGTTAAAATTGTTATAATGCTTGACCGTTTGTTTTGTTTTGTTTTCATCTCTGTTCTCTGACAACCCTCTTGTTGTACAGAGGCTCAGTAAATCCAGAATAAATGAACAGTCTCAAAAACTGGATCCTACCTCTTTTTCTTAAGCCATCACAACTGGAGGGACATAACAGGGATGCAAGGACCAATTTAAGGTCCCAATCATGCACCTTTACAGACTCCCGGCCCTCCATCTCCCCTTTGGAAGGGCTGCGTTGCCCACCCCCAGAGGAGCGCCCTCTGGCGTCCAAGCCCCTACCTCCTGTCCCTCAATCCAGGGGACAGGCCAGGAGAGCCCAGGATCCAGCTCTGTCCCCGCCTGGATTCCACCGACGGCGTTCCAGGAGGGGGAAATCCAGGCGGCCAGAAACTTCCACATGGAGGCGCTGAGAGGGCGCCAGATCGACTGAAGCAGGGCCCCTTTGGCGTCAACTGGGGAGGAAGGACCCAGACTTCAGAGGTCCTCACGGGGCGGCCGTGACCCTTCACTGAAGTCCCCTCCCTCCTGTCTCCGTTCCCAGCGCCTCTTCTCAGTCTGCCCCCGCCTTTCCCTTCTTGCTCTCGGTTCCATTCCTCCGTCAAGGTGACAGAGCCTTCTAGTGGGAGGCAGACCTACTTTTGAATCCCGACTCTGCCACTTAATGGCGGGGCGGCCTTATCGAGACACTCGGTCTCCGCTAGCCTGCCTGTAAAAGGGGCCGATAATCCCACCTACTTGGGACCGGAAAGGCGTTCAGGAAACGTCAGCTTCCTGCCTGTAACCTACCCACATCTCGTGTTTCCCTCTCTTCTGTTTTCTCCCTCAGCTTTTTCTTTTTTTTCCCTTTTACCCTGGCTCCTGAGCCCTTTTTCTTCCCGGCTCCGCGCTCTCAGCCAAACCGCAGCACTTAGCAATCCGCGCGCCCACCCGGCGCCCGGGGAGCCTCGCCACCGCCGCGACCCGCCTCGCGGCCAGACCGCGGCCCTGCGCCCGCCCCCGGCCCAGCCCAGCCGGGGGTCGCGCCCCGCCTCGACCTACCTCTGTCGTCGCCAGCCGGCCTCGTCCTTCCTCTGGCTGCGGCGCCCCAAACCACCCGCCGCGGGGCCACGAGGACAGGCGAAGCGGGGCGCGCCGGCCACGGCCATGCCCAGGTGGCTGAGGGCACCGGGCGGGGCGACGGGCTCCGGCCCCCACAGCCGCGAGCGCCAGCCTGACCGCGGCTTGACGGCGACGCTGCAAATAGCCGCGGTTTCCAGCCCGTGCCCTGCCTGCCTCCGGCCTTCCGGACCTTTGGGGTTTTCTCTCCTTCTTCCCGCCGCCCGCTCCGCCCAGCCCCATGCCCACCGCCTCGTCCCGGCTGTGTGTCCACCACATCCTGCCCCACGCAGGCTTGCTCCTGCGCCGGCGGGGCGGGGAGCCGGGCCCGCGAGGCTAGAGTCCAGTGCTCAGGCGGTCCAGCAATCACATGCTGAGCAATTCAGGATTCAGCGGGCAGGAATTCATGAAATCTTTACAACTGCCCTGTGAGGGGCTGCTCCAATTTACAGATGGAGAAACCGAGGCTCAGAAAGACTCCTTAAGTTCTAAAGTCACCCTGTTGGGAGGTGTAAGCCTGTCCTGCCTCAGTTTCCACATCTATAAAATGAAGAGGATGAAAGAAAAGTCTGTTTGCTCTAAGAAAGAATTTTTTAACAACAGTGGAAAACCCAAAATGGAACATGAAGTAGTAGGTGCCCTGCCCTTGGGAGAGTCGAGTGGGAAGCTGAGCAACTGCCATGCTGGGGTTTGGGACAGGCCCCCAGGCCAGGCAGAGCTGGCTGCATCAGAATTAGCCTGAGCCAGGGAATCTGCATTTTAGCAAATGCAAGGATACTAAAGTGATCAGGTTTGGGGCCCACCCAAGAGATTCCTAGAAAGGGGTGCAAGAGGTGTTGGGTGGGTCCTCACTAAATGCTCCACATTTACCCCATCTCTGCCTTCAGTGGCCTGGACACAGAGTGTTTGCATGTGTATTAAGGACCTATTATGTGTCAAGCAAATGTTTCACATCCCCGTGCTCTGAGCTCATGGCACAATCAACTACCATACTAGCTAGCAGGGCTGCCCTCAGCCCAGCTGGTCCCTTTGGAAGAACTGGAGCAAAACACCCTTCTTCCGCCAGGTGGTGCAGCTCAGTGAGCAGAGAGAGGGCTGGGTTTCACCTCCACTTTCCTCCTTGGCAGCCACCCTTATCCAGGACACAACCTCTCTGAAGCAGCCCTTATAGAGCTGCAAGAGATGTGAGAGATAAAGGGAAACCCCAGTAATGGGGCCAAGTGATTCTTGCTGAAGACAGAGTTAGAAAAACTCTAAGGAGATGAACATTAAGGTGGACCTTTAAGGACGAGTGGAGATGCCCAGGTAGAAAAGGGAGGAAAAGGCATTCCAGGCAGAGGCAATAGCCAAGGTAGCAGCATGGCGGTGAGAGGTCTCGGCATGTTCTGGACAAAGCTGGTACAGGGCTTGGGGAATGGCTTTTCCCCCACAGCAGCTGGCTCCCACCTCTGTGCTGTTACATAGAGACTGAACGTAGATTATCTGCAAACCAGAGCTGTCTTCACCTGTCTGTGAGATGCTGAACAGGGACAGCATCTTATTCTCTGTGGCCCAGTGCTTCACCCAGTGTCAGTAATAGTAAGTACAAAAGTTAACGGGCAGAACTTCTGGGAAGATTGTGGACTAGTAAGACACGGGAATCTCTTCTCCAGAAAAATAGCTAGAGAACAGGCTGAAACAGCCCGAAATAGATCTTCTAGGGTTTAGGACAGCAGGTGAAGGCTGCACACCACCCAGAGAAAAGAGGGACAAAAGAGGGAAATTGTGAAGACAGAACCGTGAGTTGGAACCAGCAGCAGCTACTGCTGCTGGCAGCCTCCCCCACACTCCTCTGGGCCTGCGACTACAGACAAAGGGGCTCCAGGGATCTATCACTCCCAGAAAGGGGAGAGAGAGAGGGACACAGCCTTAGGCTGACTCAGGTTCTGACCCGCAAATTTGGGCTGTGGAGCCCCACGGACCCTTCCAAACGATGGTTTGCCCTGGGAGCCTAGGAAGGACTAGAGAAACCCGACCCTCGCAACCTCCCTCTCTTCTAGCCTGGACTAATTGTTGAGGACTCCACAGGAGAGGGGAGAGAGAGAGCCTGGGGCTGACCCTCCTTTTGACTTGCAGGTTTGGTCTGCCCTGTCCCAAGAGCCCTTCCAGGCTGGGTTGGGCTGCGCCACTGTTTGCCTTGGAGCCTACAAGGGGCTAAAGATATACAAACCTCCCAATCTCCTCCGCTACTAACAGGGACTGATTGTTGAGGATTCAGAGGGGAGAGGAAATATTTCCTAGCTGGGAAAAGAGAGGGGGCTGCCAGAGAAGACTGGAGAACTGTCTCAGAAAGTTTGAATTACAAGGCTCTTAGCCCCCAGACAGGAAGCTCTATCACATTGATCTGGTTTGTTGTCAAAACAAATACACTCAGACCAGGCATTGAATTGAGAGCTGCCAACGAGCGCCATCTCCTGGCAGACCAAGAAAGTGCACATAAGAAAATTAAATAGGAGGGGCTTTTCCTGGCCTCTATAGCCTCCCTGCCCAAGGCCCTAGGAAACGACTTTACAACCAATTACTGGGTCCAGTGCCCAGTTTTGAGCAACCAGCAGGACAATCCTAACAATCAAGAATGAGCTAAAAGTCAAAGAGCTGTGGTAATTCACAGCCTCCTGCCACTAAAACTGTATAAAAGAGAAAGAGATAGAGCATCTAAGTAAAATACAACCTAACCAGATGCCTAAACACCAGCAAAAAATTACGAGCCATACTAAGAAAATAGAAGACATGGCTCAAGAAAAGGAATACATCAAAGGAATACATCAAAGAGATGCAGAATTTGAGAGAACTAATCAGTGAGATGAGCACAAATTTCCAAAATCAAATTAATGAGATGAAAGACAATATAAAGAGATAAATGACATCAAGAAGACATGGAGCGAACGCAAAGAAGAATTTGAAATCCTGAAAAGAAAAGTAACGGAGTTCATGGGAATGAAAGACACAATAGGTGAAGTCAAAAACACATTTGAGGGGCGGATGTGGCTCAAATGGTTGGGCATCCATCTGCCATATGGAGGGACCTGGGTTCGATCGGCGGGACCTCCCGGTAAAATAAAAAATATATATATATATAGAAGGCGCATGGACTGCCAGGCTCTGTGTACCGGTGAGCCGCCAGGCTCCCCGGGAGCCATGCAGCAAGATGATGATGTAACAGGAGAGAGACGCAGGGGAGAGACAAGACAAGATGCTCCGAAAGCTTTGAAAACCAGGAACCGAGGTGGCGCAGGAGGCAGAACACCTCTCTCCTACATCGGAGGTCTCCGGGATCGAATCCTGGTGAAGACTGGAGGAGGAGGATGAGAAGAGATGGCAGGAAACAGACACAGAGAATTGCCCAGTGAATGGACACAAAACAGCAAATGGGGAAGGGGGGGCTTAAAATGGAGAAAGTAAATAAATAAATCTTAAAAAAAAAAAAAAAAAAAAAAAAAAAAAACATTTGAGGCATACAACAGCAGATTTGAAATGATAGAAGAAAGAATAAGTGATACCAAAGACAGAGCAGCTACAATTGAAGAGAGAAAAGAACAGAGAGAAAAGAATGGAAAAAATTGAACAGGGACTCAGAGAGTTGAATGACAACTCTCTTCAACTCTTCTTCAGAGAGTTGAATGACAACACAAAACGCAACAACATACGTGTCATGGGAGTTCCAGAAGGGGAGGAGAGAGGAAAAGGGGCAGAAAGAGTATTTGAGGAAATAATAGCTGAAAATTTCCCAACTCTCCCGAAAGAAATGAATTTGCATGTCCAAGAAGCACACCGTACCCCAATAAGAATAAATCCAAATAGACCTACGCCAAGACACATATTATTCAGAATGTCAAATGTAAAAGATAAAGAGAAAATTCTCAGAGCAGTAAGAGAGAAGCAAACGATCACATACAAAGGATGTCCAGTAAGACTTTGTGCAGATTTCTCTTCAGAAACCATGGAGGCGAGAAGACAGTGGCACGATACAATTAGGAAACTGAAAGAGAAAAACTGCCAGCCGAGAATTCTTTACCCAGCAAAACTGTCCTTCAAATATAAAGGTGAATATAAAGTATTCACAAACAAACAGAAACTAAGAGACTTTGCAAAAAAGAATCCACCTTTGCAGGAAATATTAAAGGAAGCCTTAGAACCTGAAAGAAAAAGACAGGAGAGAGAGGCTTGGAGGAGAGTATAGAAGAAAGAAAAGCAGAAAGGATAACCAAAAGAGTAAAAAGAGAGACAAAAATAAGATGACATATGAAAACCAAAGAATACAATGGAGGAAATAAATAGTGCATTTTCAGTAATATCATTGAATGGTGAATGGATTAAATTCCCCAATCAAAAGATACAGGCTGACAGAATGGATAAAAAAACATGAGCCATCCATATGCTGCTTACAAGAAACTCACCTCAGACCCAGGGATACAAACCGGCTGAAAGTAAAAGGTTGGAAAAAGATACTCCATGCAAATAGTAAACAGAAAAGAGCAGGGGTAGCTATACTAATATCAGACAAAACAGACTTCAAATGCAAAAAAGTGATAAGAGATGCGGAAGGCCATTATATATTAATAAAAGGGACGATCCTCCAGGAAGATATAACAGTCATAAATATCTACGCACCTAACCAGGGTGCCCCAAAATATATGAGACAAACTCTGGCAAAACTGAAGGGAGAAATAGACATTTCTACAATAATCGTCGGGGACTTCAACAGCCCTCTCACATCATTAGATAGAACAACTAGACAGAAGATCAACAAGGAAACAGAGAACTTGAACAATATGATAAACAAGTTAGACCTAACAGACATATACAGAACACTGCATCCAAACTCAGCGGGTTATACATTCTTCTCAAGTGCCCATGGATCTTTCTCCACGATAGACCACATGTTAGGTCACAATTCAGCTCTCAATAAATATAAAAAGATTGAAATTATACAAAGCACCTTCTCAGATCATAATGGAATGAAACTAGAAATCAATAACACACAGGAAAAAAGTAAATTTGCAAATGTGTGGAGACTGAACAACACACTCCTAAATATTCGGTGGGTCAAAGAAGAAATTGCAAGTGAAATCAGTAAATATATTGAGACAAATGAAAATGAGAACACAACATATCAAAACTTATGGGATACAACAAAGGCAGTTTTGAGAGGGAAATTTATAGCCCTAAATGCCTATATTAAGAAACAAGAAAGGGAGGCGGCTGTGGCTCAATCAGTGGGGCTCCCGTTTACCATGTGGGAGGCCCCGGGTTCGGTTCCCGGGGCCTCCTGGTGGGGGCAGGCCCGCCCGCATGGCGTGGTTGGCTGACCCGGCGAGCACAAGCAGCAAGGGGGGGGATAAATGAATAAATAAAATAAATAAATAAATCTTAAAAAAAAAAAAAAAAAAAAAAAAAAAACAAGAAAGAGCTAAACTCAAAGATTTAACTGAACAACTTGAGAAACTAGAGAAAGAACAGCAAACCAATCCCAAAGCAAAAAGAAGGAAAGAAATAATAAAGATTAGAGCGGAAATAAATGAAAATGAGAACAAAAAAGCAATAGAGAAAATCAACAAAACCAAAAGCTGGTTCTTTGAGAAGATCAATAAAATTGACAAACCCCTCCCTAGACTAACAAAGAAAAAAGGAGAGAAGATGCAAATAAATACAATCAGAAATGAAAGGGGGGAAATTACAAATGACCTCACAGAAATAAAAAGAATCATAAGAGGATATTATGAGAAACTCTATGCCAACAAACTAGACAACCTGGATGAAAGGGACAGATTTCTAGAAACTCATAACCAACCTACACTGACACAACAAGAAATACAAGAATTTAACAAACCAATCACAATTAAGGAGATTGAATCTGTCATCAAAAATCTCCCAGCAAAGAAAAGTCCAGGACCAGATGGCTTCACAGGTGAGTTCTACCAAGCATTTCTAAAAGAATTAACACCAATCCTGTTTAAACTCTTCCAAAAAATTGAAGAGGAGGGAAAATTACCCAACACATTTTATGAAGCCACTATCACCCTAATACCAAAGCCAAATAAAGATGCCACATAAAAGAAAATTACAGACCAATCTCTCTAATGAACATAGATGCAAAAATTCTCAACAAAATACTTGCAAATTGAATCCAACAGCATATCAAAAGACTTATACATCACGACCAAGTGGGATTTATTCCTGGTATGCAAGGCTGGTTCAACATAAGAAAATCAATCAATGTAATACACCACATTAACAATTTGAAGGAAAAAAACCACATGATCATCTCAATAAATGCAGAAAAAGCATTCGACAAAATCCAACATCCTTTTTTGATAAAAATACTTCAAAAGATAGGAATAAAAGGAAAATTCCTCAATATGATAAAAGGCATATATGAAAAACCCACAGCCAACATCATACTCAATGGGGAAAGGTTGAAAGCTTTCCCCCTAAGATCAGGAACAAGACAAGGATGCCCACTGTCACCATTGTTATTCAACATTGTACTAGAAGTTCTAGCTAGGGCAATTAGACAAGACAAAAAAATTAAAGGCGTCCAAATAGGAAAAGAGGAAGTAAAACTCTCACTGTTTGCGGATGACATGATCCTGTATTTAGAAAATCCTGAAGTATCCACAACAAAGCTACTTGAGCTAATAAATGAGTTCAGCAAAGTGGCAGGATATAAGATCAACACGCAAAAATCAGTAATGTTTTTGTACACTAGTACTGAACAATCTGAGGAGGAAATCAGGAAGAAAATTCCATTTTCAATAGCAACAAAAAGACTCAAATACCTAGGAGTTAATTTAACCAAGGAAGTACAGGACCTATATGCAGAAAACTACAAAACAATGCTAAAAGAAATTTAAAAAGACGTAAACAAATGGAAAGACATTCCGTGTTCATGGATTGGAAGAATAAATATCGTGAAGATGTCAATCTTGCCCAAACTGATTTATAGATTCAATGCAATACCAATCAAAATCCCAACAGCTTACTTTACAGAACTAGAGAAGGCAATGACCAAATTCATCTGGAAGGGTAAGTGCACCCAAATAGCCAAAAGCATTCTAAAAAAAAGAAGTGCAATGTGGGAGGAATTTCACTGCCTGACCTTGAAACATATTACAAA
>JAKSZT010054055.1:3709668-3826587 GCA_026826555.1 Tolypeutes matacus | reverse complement strand
AAAACTACAATGAGATATCATTTCACACCTATCAGAATGGCCACTATTAAAAAGACAGAGAACTACAAGTGTTGGAGAGGATGTGGAGAGATAAGAACACTTCTTCACTGTTGGTGGGAATGTAGGATGGTACAACCACTATGGAGGACTGTTTGGCAGTTCCTAAAGTAGTTGAATATAGACTTGCCATGTGACCCTGCAATACCACTACTGGGTATATACCCAGAAGAACTGAGAGCAGTGACACGAACAGACATCTGCACACCGATGTTCATAGCCACATTATTCATCATTGCCAAAAGTTGGAAACAACCCAGGTGTCCATCAACAGATGAATGGATGAACAAATTGTGGTCTATTCACACGATGGAATATTATGCAGCTGTAAGAAGAAATGAAGTCATAAAACATATGGCAACATGGATGAAGAATCTGGAGGACATTATGTTGAGTGAAGCAAGCCAGACACAAAAGGACAAATACTGTATGAATGCATTACTATGAACCAAATATATTGTGTAATATATTGTTTGATTCACACACACAAAAAAAAACAAAAAAACAAACAAAAAACAAAACAACAAAAAAATTTACATGTATCCATTACATTTAATTGAGAAATGTATATATTTATCCATCTGTGTTTACTTTTTAGTTTTTAATTGCTTATGTTTTCAATTATTAAATGTACAAAATAAAGTTAAAAAATAAAAAATAAAAAAAAATAAAAATAAAAACACATGAAGAAATGCTCAACATCACTCATGATTAGGGAAATGCAAATCAAAACTACAATGAGATATCATTTCACACCTATCAGAGTGGCCACTATTAAAAAGACAGAGGACTACAAGTGTTGGAGAGGATGTGGAGAGATAGGAACACTTCTTCACTGTTGTTGGGAATTCAGAATGGTACAACCACTATAGAGGACTGTTTGGCAGTTCCTAAAAGAAGTTGAATATAGACTTGCCACATGACCCTGCAATGCCACTAGTGGGTATATACCCAGAAGACCTGAGAGCAGTGACACGAACAGACATCTACACACCGATGTTCATAGCAACATTATTCACCATTGTCAAAAGTTGGAAACAACCCAGGTGTCCATCAACAGACGAATTGATAAACTGTGGTCTGTTCACACGATGGAATATTATGCAGCTCTAAGAAGAAATGAAGTCGTAAAGCATATGGCAACATGGATTAACCTGGAGGACATTATGTTGAGTGAAGCAAGCCAGACACAAAAGGACAAATACTGTAGAATGCGTTACTATGAACCAAATATATTGTGTAACATATTGTTTGATCAAAAATTTATACATATCCATTACATTTAATTGATAAATGTATATATTTATTCAACTGTGTTTATTTTTTAGTTTTTAATTGTTTATATTTTCAATTATTAAATATACCAAATAAAGTAAAAAAGAAAAAAAAAAGTTAACGGACATTAAATATTTACTATCATGCACTATGCTAAGTGCTCTATATACATTTTCTCATTTCATCCTCAAACAACCTAGAAATAAGTGCTATTATTAATCCCGTTTTACAGATCAGGATTCTAAGGGTCAGAGGGGTTAAGTAATGTGTCTATGGTCACACAGCTATTTAGTAGTGGAGCTAGGATTAGAATTCAGGTCTCTCTGACTGCAGAGCCCTTGTTCTAGATGGACAGATGGATGAACAGATGGATGGGAGAGAAGGAGGAAGTAGATCAAGAAGGGCCTTGAATTTCATGCTAGAGGGCTTGACTTTTATCCCAAGGGCAAGGCAGGGACACTGTAAGCAGGGAGAGACAGGTCAGATTAGGGATTTAGAAAAATCATTTTGACAGTAGCAGGAAGAAAGTTTAGAGAGGAGGCCACTTTTCTGGCAAGTCCTAATCCCTTTTTGTAAGAAGGCTTTTTTTAAAAAAAAAAAACAAAAAACCTGTGTTATTTCTCTCAGGGCAAAACATGTGTTTCTATGCACACACTGGGACTATCAGAGGAAAAGGCTGAGGAAGGAGGCTCAGCGAGCGGGAGCGGAGACAAGGGACGGAATACTGACGGAATTCGGCGGGGGGGAGGGGATCAGCTCTCTGTACAGGGGAGGGGAGCACCAGAAAGGAGAAACCATACAGTCTCCCTCTTCTATTTCCGAGATGAGAAGGGCCCCTTGGGGCCTCCAGCCAGGAAGCTCAGTCTCCAGGCCCCACACACTGCACCATTGTGCACCTGCAATGGGAGGCAGCCAAAGATGAGGCAGGTGTTGCATCAGTGTGCTAAGCTCTGTGGTTGAATGTTGAGGGGTGCCAGTGGGAGAAGGCGGGTCCCTCCTTCTGAGGCAGATTCCGGACATCATTGGCCTTTCCACCTAGGAAGGGAGGGGAGTTGTAAGAAAAGGCCCTAGGGGTCAGATAAGCTTGAAGGAAGGGAACAGGATAGCTGGAAGGACCAGAGAACAGGTGGCACTTCTCCCACCTACTACACAGGAGCCAAAGAGGACCTAGGCCTGCTGGAGGCAGGTGTCTTCAGACTGACAGGGGCTCGCAGAGGGTCCCAGGACAGAGCACCGCTCTCCATGCTGCTGTGTCTCACCTTGCTGCTCCTGATGGGGCTGTCTGCTTGCACTGTGGCAGGGGATGGAGAAGAGGAGCTAGCATTCGGCATTGAAGCACGGCCCTGGGTCACCGTGACCCTGGAGGTACTTTGGGGACAGGCTCTGAGCAGAGCAGGGTGGATCCATAGTGAAGGGGTGGAAGACCCCTCCAGGGTTGCAGGAGAGTGCGCTGTACATTGCTGGGCAGGATGTCTGACTCCCCTCTACAAGGAGCTCAAGGCCTTGAGCACAATTCTAAAGGGCCCTATGCACAAGGGAGCAAAAGCCTGTGGGGATGTGCATGTGTGTTGTAAGGTTAACAAATACTTATTTACATGTACTGTGTTCCTCGCCCTGTTCTAAATGCTTTATAAATATTAAGTCATTTAGTCCTCATGTCAACCTTATGGGGTAGGTGCCAACCATTACTATCCCTATTTTAAAGATGAGGGTTTTGAGGCTCAGAAGGGTCAAGTAGTTTGTCTAAGGTTAATAAAGCTTAAAAATCACAACCACACACCTTCCTGCATCAGAGGAAATTTCTCAGAATCTCCTTTCAAGGGGATCAACTTGAGAGATGATCACCATTTTGTCTCACATGTAGAAACTCTTTTATTTCCTGACAACTAGCAAGTACTGGCTTGATTGCCTGTCTCTTCTACTAGCCTGACTTGAGTGCCATCATTGGGGAGAGATCTAAAAGTTGGAGATACAGCATCTGTCTCCCAACGGGAGACACAAAGATCCTGACCTCAGAGAGCTCCCAGTCAGGCAAAAGAGACCGACAGACCAGAGACAAACACAGAGACTAAGTAAGTAAGAGATGAGTGCTCAGAAAAGGCTCCTAGGAAGAGGACAGATGGGACAAGGCTGAGCTTGGTTCCTCAACATTCCCAGGAAGGTGAGGACACTAGGGCTAGTCTTGGTAAAGGCCCAGAGGCAGTGTCTCTTAGTTATTCCATGTGACGTTGGGAGGGTCACTGCAGCTTTCAGTTTCCTCACCTATAAAATGGGGGGTAGGGGGGTGGAATTAGATGATCCCCAAGTGTTTTTGTTTGTTGGAGCTTTGTCATGCTTTACATAGTCAGTGCCAGACATCAGGGTACCTGGCCAGGTACAGAGCAGCTGAGCAGTATGATGTTGCTTTACACAGGCACACAGGAAACATTGTCAGCTTCAACTAGTGCTGCTGCTGGACTTTCCACTCACAAGCACCTCAGCCTGCAATTGGATCCAATCCTTATTCTCTTTTCAAACTCCCTAATACCTCCCTGCTTCCCAAGGTGCAGGGCTTGGAATGCAGGAAGAGAGACTGGGTTAGAGCTCAGGAAGAACTTACACTGTGGGTTGCTAAAACATGAATCCAAGTGAGGTGGTGGAAGGACTAGAGGCAACTTCAAGAATAATCTAATTGCTCCTGTAGCAATCAGGACTCCCCCTTCTGCAGACATCCCTGGAGCTGGGGATTTGAATTAAATGGATAGGGAGGGCTTGGGGTGGGGGAAGGAGTCCTTCCTGAATGAAAGAGAACAGAAGCTTCCTAATGGCCCCCCAGAAATGTTGCGGGTGGGAAAAGGGTTAGTCCTGTTTAATTCATAAATGGCCATTTGAAGGCTGCCTTTTTACCAAGGCAAAGTGGTTTTCATGCACTTTTCAGAAATGGGTCCAAATCTCCAGAGACTTTTTTGGTTCCTGGCCAGGCTGGGCGACTCCAGGCTGAGACAGCTGCCCCAGCCACTGACATACCAGGGAAAAGACATTAGAATTGACTGAATTAGTCTCCAGTTCAGAAAACAATCCTCTCCTGATCCCAAAAGTTGGTATAAGATGAGCCATGAGAGGCAAAGGGGTTTCCATGGTACCCCAGCCTGGTCCGAGAGCTCAACACTACACCTAGGGAAACTGGGGATGGAAGAAATAGTCCCTGATCCAACCCCTGCTTCCAGGATCTGGCAGGCAGCTTGCATTGCTTGAGAACTGTTTGCAGTTTTCCTGGTCCCAGACTATCGGGGAGAGGGTCCCACATTCAGCATTCTGCATCCCACATGAGCTGAGCCCGTGTGTACCAAACCCCATGCCAACTACTAGGGATACAGGAATGCAAAGACAGTCTAATGAATAATATCCACTCTCACTCTCTCAACGAATGACATCTTTCCCTCTCAGCATTGTAGAGCAGGCACCTCTTCAATGGTTCAGGTTAAGGCTGGAGAGTGGGAGGTCACAAAGGCTAAAGAAGGAACTAGATCTTAAACCCAAAGCCTTTGGTCCAGAACTTTCCTTCCATCAGCTCAACAATTATATTCTTTGCTCAGGATAGTAGCCCTCCCCCTGACAAACTGCATGCCACGTTCATGGGAGGCCCAGGACTAGGACAGGGTGGATATGTGACAATGGGGGAATGCCAGGGGAGAGGAGGAGAGAGAAGGGAGGATGGGAGCTGAAGCGGAAGCAGTCCCGTCTTGCCTACTGGCTGCCCACTCCCCTTTTCTGCACTGGAGACATTTCCCAAGATGAAGCAGAATCCATGTTCCGGAGCCAGACTTCCTGAGTTTGAATCTTGGCTTTATCACTTCATGTATGATCTTGGACAAGTCACTTAATCTCTTTGGGCTTCAGTGTCCCCATTTCTAAAATGGGGATAAATCATGGTCCTTACTTCCTATGGTGGTTGTGAAGATTAAATAAGATTATGAGTGCAGTGTTTGAGAGCCTGACCTCTGAGCTAGAGGACCTGGGTTCAGGTTCTGGCTCCACCTCTCACTTCTTAGCTGGGTGGCCTTTATTTATTTATTTTATTTATATATATTTTTTTAAGATTTTATTTATTTATTCATTTATCCCCCCCTTGCTGCTCGTGCTCGCTGGGTCAGCTAACCACGCCGTGCAGGCAGGCCTGCCTTCACCAGGAGGCCCCGGGAACCGAACCCAGGGCCTCCCATATGGTAAATGGGAGCCCTACTGATCGAGCCACAGCCGCTTCCCCTGGGTGGCCTTTAGACATACGAATTCTTCTCTCTGGGTCTCAGTGTTCTCATCTGTAAAATGGTGAAAATAACAGGACTTTCCTCATGGGGTTTTGGTGAGGATTAATTGAGTTAATATATTAAAGTGCTTAGATCAGTGCCAGGAACATAGTACATGAAAAATTTGCTATCAATTATTATTATGCACATTATTGTGTAAAATATGGAAATCAGTCCAGTGCCAGTTCAGAGCAGGTGTTCAATGACTATGAGCTGTTGTACTGAGATTGCTATTGTTCAGGCTGCCCTCCCTTGTCTCCTCACCTTCCAACTCTAACTCACTCTCTGCTTCTCCAGGAAGGCAATGTCCCCAGTATCCAGTTCCAGCTTCAGGAAGTGAAGAGGGGCAAGGCAAGCCAGTTCTTTGGGCTGATGGGGAAGCGGGTGGGAGGTGAGTGACCCAGGTGGGCAGAAGCCCAGCAAGGAGCGGTCTTAAGTGGGTTCCATAACACCAAGCAGAGGCCACAAGTTAAAGCCCAGGGCCCTGGGTCATTTATACCAGTCCAGCAAGGGTCGTTTATCTGATGGGGTGGGCTAGAGTGTCCACATACATTATCATCCAAACCAGGATGATCTGGTTAAATGTTAATGATTATACCAGGCATAAACCAGGCTGTCCCCAATATATAGGAAGTAGTCACACTCAGGGCGGGGCAAATGCTTTGCACCCTGGTTAGTGACCTTGCCTTGGATGTTATGGATGACTATGGAGAATGGTGGTGAAGTTAGAGATTAGCGTCAAAATGTGAGCCAAAGATCAAGCTTTCTAGTAAATTCTGTTTGACTCAAACTATTATTAAAATGAGCTTGTGTTCCCTGAGGGCACTCTCAACCTGAGTGTCATGCTCTAGGGGACAGGGAGAAAATAAAGAGTTTTCTCTTTTCTTTTTGTTCACATTATTATTTTTTAAAGTGGTACTATTTAGTGTTGGTAAGGGTATGAAGAAATTGGCACTTTTATACACTATTTGGAGGACACAGTGGTAGTGTTCAGCAAAGTAGGAAGTGTGCATTCTTTTGAAGAGTAAGCTTGCTTTGGAGCATCTATCAAACAGAAATACTATTAGATATATTAGCCCTGGGAGGTTTGCAGTAGTGTTCACTGCCAACATGTGTGTAATAGCAAGAATTTGGGAACAGCTTAAAAAAACCATCAATAAAAGAATAATCAAAATATATTAGGTACTTCTATAACTTTTGTGGCCATTAAAAAGAATGAGGCAGATCTGTGGACAGACATGGAAAGTGCTCTGAGATATATGGTTAAACAGAAAAAAACAATACGCATGATGGGAGCCTACTTGTTTAAAAAAACCACATGCTCACACATACATATATATACAAATGCATAGAAAAAGTGCTAGAAGAATTAATGTCAAATTATCAACAGTGGTTACATCTAAAATAGGAAGTGAAGCTGAGGGAGAGAGAATGAAGAAGGGCTTACTGTACAAACCCTACATTACTTGCAGTTTTTTTGTTTTTTTTTTTAATTGTAGGCATGTATTCAAGGACTGCTTTTGTAATTTTAAAAATGCCTATTTAAAAACTAGAGAAAACCAACTTGTAACCAAACACTTTTGGCCTAGTTCCCTCCTCTGCAAAATTAGCTTTGGACTGCGCCATTTCAAAGTTCTCCTCTAAATCCAACAACCCAATAGAAGTAGGGGATAGGGGTAAAAGAGAAACATTTCTTGAATACCTACTACATTCACACATAATTCAATCCCACAACAATGTCCCCCTTATAACCAGAGGGGAAACTAAGGCTCAGAGAGGTTAAGTACTTTTCCCAAGGATGCCCAGCTGGTGCCTCTGACTCCAAAAGTCTGTACACTTCCCACCACTCCCCACTGCCTCCCATAAGGAACAGCCTAGTGGCTCAGCCATATAAGAATAAGGGGGAGTGACTGGAGTCCCACTGATGACCCCTGAAAAGCACCAAACTCCAAAGAGCCATGAGCCCTTCCCACCTTGCCAAGCCCCCAGTGAAGCTGTACAATCCTCACTTTCTTTCTCTTTTCCCCCAGGAATGTCTCCCATCCAGTCAGCGAGCATAACAGGTAAGTTTCCCAGACCTTCCCTCCAGCGTCCTAGGGAGGGAGAGTTTTCCTGGCCTCTAACAAGACAGGGAGGTGGGGTGGGGGAGAAGCTCTGGCCAGGGGCACGCCAAGCTGGCAGGCTGTGCAGAAAGTGGGGCTAATGTGGTCTGGCCGCATTCTAGGTTTCCTGGACATACTCTTTTGGTTATTTCCTTAGGGGGATGGTTTATGCATGCCTGGTGAGTAGGTGCAGGGATCAGGAGACAGGAATGAACCTAGTTCTGCCAAAAGTTCAAAATTTCCTTGGATCTAAGGCCTAGAATTGTAAAGTTAATCAACTACCAAAGGCTTCTCAAAGCTTCAATCCATTCCTCACCCTGCATCCAGAGTGATTTTAAAAGTGCAAATCTAAACAGTCATTCCTCTGCCTGAAAGCCTCTAGTGAAAATGGAAATGCAGAAACAAAAGAAAGCAAACCAATCTTTGGCCATCATCCTCTCGGTGCTCTCAGGATCAAGTCTGACCTCCTAACATGCCTCACCAGACCCTTTGGGGCTACCCTCACTGACTTGAACTCAAGCCCCATCTCTCACAGCTCTCCTTTCCCAACCACCGGTGCTACCCAGAGGGAGCTTGTCTCCATGGCCTGGGCACGATGCTGACCTCAGTACACTGCGCTGCACTATCCTGCTGGGTCACATGCCTGGTGTCCCCAAACTGGAAACTCCCCATAGGCAGGCACCAGGTTTGCCATCAGCTCTGTATCCCCAAGACCCAGCACAATTTCTGCCTATTAGAAGCACCCAGCAGGTGTTTGTGGAAAGAAAGGAGGGAAGATGGAGAGGGAGGGAGGAATTCATGGTTTTTCTAACTCTGTTTGACTGAGAAATGACTATTTACAAGGCCTCAGCTCTGGTCCTGGCCCTGTTCTTCCCTTGTACCCAAGACAGCCTTCTGCTATTACACTCTTCTCTATCTCTCCTCTCTCCATCACTAGGCCATCCGAGAGGACAAAAGGTCCAGGGCCTCCTGGGCAGGAGAGAACCATTTAAAGAAGGTGAGAGTTTCTAGTGGGTTGCAAGGGCATCATGGGAAAGTGGCCAGACACTCTGCTGCCAGTCTCCAAGGCAGGGATCAGCCAGCTGGACAGAAAGAACAGGCTTCCCACAAGCCATCAGGCAGAGCTCCACGTCAAGGTGCAGGGAGTTATTCCCTGTGATGATTCAGGCCTGAAACAGCCAGAGCTCTGAAGCTGCACCCTCCCCATTCCCAGCCCACTCAGGCACACTGCCCCACACAGGACCAGCTGAGCCCACAGAGAATGCTGCGTAATTTGCCAGATCCTGGAGCACGCCCCTTATTCCCTTGTTGTCCTTGTTTTTCTTTTTTTAAGGAAGTACCAAGGATTGAACCCAGGACCTCATGCATGGGAGGCAGGCACTCAACAACTAAGCTACATCTGCTCCCCCCACCCCACCTTTTTTTCCTTTCCCTTGTCCTTAAAGTTCTCATCATTGATCATTAGAGTCATGCCTTTGGTTTTAAGATATTTTTCTGTCTTCAACAATTATAGCTGTAAAAAATCCTAGGTGGGGTAAAACCTTAAGCAGTTATCAGCTTACTCCTTCTAGCAGAAGCCACATACCTAAATGGTTCCAAGGGGCCAGGCATGAAGTAAGTAAATGAGGCAGGCTAAGGAAAAGGACTGCAGCTCAAATGAGCCTGGTGCAAGAGGAAGGGCTCTAGGTGCCATTGCTAGGCACTGGTCTGCCTTCCCTAATGCCTAACCTCTTCCCCCAGAACTGCAGACTTCTGGGCCCCTTACTAGCTTCCCTCATGAAACACCTGCTCATTCCAAGATTGGCTCTTGGGAATAAACATGGGAAAGTCCTCTATTTGTTCTTGAGATTTTCTTCGCAAAGTGCTTGAGCCATTCAATAAAAGGCTCATGGAAGTTGCCCCAATACCAAATAGAAATGAATGCCTTTCCATGCAAGGTTCTAAACAGGAATTTAGAAATTATCACTTTTCAGATGGAAAGCAAGAAACTTGTCCAAAGTCATACAGTGAGCTAGTCAGGACTAAAAGCTGTGTCTCCTATTTCCTAGTCCAGGGCACTGTACACCTGGGGAGGGCCTTGGGAACTTTGAATATCTTGCTACAGCCCTTCCTTTAGAGATGATAATCGAGGGTTGAGAGTAGCTGGCTCCTCCTGCTCTGGAGGCATTTACAATTGAGTTGAAGACATGGCAGACGACCCTGTGATTTGATTGGCCTGGATATTTACAGACAATAGAAACATGAGTCAGGGAAATGGAGGGCCTGAAGTCGAGGGTCTGGGGCAGGATTCCGAGTGTGGAGGAGACAGACACAGCCTCCTCTGACCACCTGTCCATGTACAGAACTCTCCCCAGACCAAGAGGATGAAGACCAAGGTTCAGAGTGAGAGCCCCAACTGCACATTTCCCAGAGGACAAAACCCTCTTCTCCCTCCCTGGACGTCCCAGTGAGCAGCCAGTCAGGCCAACTCTCTCTTCATGTGTCTCCTGCTCTTAGTACCAGCGTTTCACCCCCGGCCTGCACTGAACTCACGGCATCTCCTTCCAGGACTCTCGGTCTCAAGCAGCAGTCATACATAAATGTCGTCACCTTGCAAGCTAGAGTGACACTCCCTCCCTGAGCACTCTGAGCCCTGTTTCACTGTATGGCACAGATGAGTCTCACATCACACATTTCCTTATCCCTGGTGCCAGCACACTATAGGGGCTCAATAAATGAATGAACAGTGAATGGCTTCTTCTCTGGGATGGGGCAGAGGGCAGGAATGGCCTGGGTTCTGTGCCCTACCAAGAGCCCAATCTGGCATGGCAGCAGGCCAGGAGGCCTTTTTCAGAAGTGCAAAAAGAAATACAACAGATCTGGTCCCCACCCAAGGGTGGGAGAACAGGCTTGGCACACATCTGAGGATGGCAGGTGAAGAAATAGACCCTGACTGGGTAGGGAGGGACTGCAGGCATTTGAGTGGAGGGGACTAGAGGGGAGGGAATCCTTTTTCCATTTAGGATCATATGAAGCCCCAGCCTGAAAGAAGTTTCCCTCTCTCCTTATCCAGTCATCAGCTCAGAAATTCAAATCCATGTGCCTTTGGACTTGGAGAATTGGGCCCAGGTCACTCATCAATTCCCTTCAACTAAATGCTGTGCTTTTAGGACATAAGCAGTTAAGTAATCCACAGAGCTGGGAAGAGCTCCAGAGGAAGGAAACAATTCCCATTCTCAGAAAGCCCCCATCTGCTGGGGAGAGCTCTGTCCCTGCCCTACTGGCTTGTGGGAAGGCAGGACACAAAAGACTCCAGGACACTTAGAAAGAGGCACATAACCAGAGAGCTTCTAGGGTGCAAATCACTGAGGTGCTGAACCAAGCACTGAATTGGATATTGTGTGGGTAGGTTCAGCAGTAAAGGAGTCGTCATTGATCCACTAGGCTACGTAACATTTTGTTTCTGTCCCTCTTTACAAAAAGAAGGGAATGAATGAGTTATAAGTTTTCTCAGGTATGTGATTCTTTGGGGGAGTGGGAGTCCCTGAGCTATGTTTGAAAGGAGGGGAAGGTGGGCAGTGGTGGAAAGGGCAGGACCTTGATCTGGGTGCCAGGGAAGGCTTTAGTGATAGTTGAGGTCACTAAGGAGAGGCCAAATGGTGCCAGTACAACCACTAAAATCTCAAGTCTGTCCCAAGACTGTTCCGTCGTGAGCTTTGAGTTCCCAGAAGACAGCAACCTCGATGGTAAACCTTTGAGATCCCTGAAACAGTGTACTTATTCTAGCACCTCACCACCATGTCCAGTATAGGACAATGAAAACACAGGGGGAAGAAGCAGTGCAAGCCGCCTCAGAGAATGACACTACTGCAATTTCCCAAAGTAGTTCTCAATCCATCCTCCCTAACCCACCAGGCTACCGGATGCTTCCCCCACCCCACGGACAGCCTTTGCTGTGGTCCCAAGAGGAGGGTCATTGTGAAAAACCCAACTCAAAGGACTAGCAAAGAGGATTGAAGATTTTCTTCTGGTAAGTTTGGGACATTTAGGAAAAATTAAACGTACCAAATACTTAGTAAGTATCCTCTATGTGCTGGCACTTTGCTAAGAACTCAGATGGGACTGGGTGTACAAAAGAAGTATGAGATTGGAATTTGTCCTTAAAAACCTAAACGCTTTACAGTAGTGCCAAGACTTACTCACTGTGCAAGTCCACACCCTGCTTTTCAATCATCTTTTTCTAGCATGTTCACTCAAGGTTCTGGTTTCTGTATATGACATTCTCTGTCCACTCTGGGGAATTCCTACTCAGAGGTCAATTTCTCTGTGCAAGTTTCCCATCCCAGAAACCACCCATTCACTCCCTCTTCCAAGCTCCTGAAGAGCCATGCACATTCTCCCATTACAGCACTTAATATGTCTTATTTTTTTTTTTTTTTTTTTTTAAAAGATTTTATTTATTTATTCATTTATCCCCCCCTTGCTGCTTGTGCTCGCTGGGTCAGCTAACCACGCCGTGCGGGCGGACTTGCCTTCACCAGGAGGCCCCGGGAACCGAACCCGGGGCCCCCCACATGGCAAACGGGAGCCCTACTGATTGAGCCACAGCCGCCTCCCTTAATATGTCTTAAAATCCATAGTTTATCTCCCCACAGGCAAGGTTTCGTGACAGGGACATTTCATTTATCTTTGTACCCTCAGTGCCAACCATAGTGCTTGGCACATAAGAGGTCCTTGGAGAGTGTTTTGGCAAAGAACACACATTTCCTGTCCTCAAGGTGTCCCTGACTTGAGGGAGCCAAACTGAACATAAGTAACTGAAGTAAATAATGTCTACCATTTATTGAATACATATCCTGTAGTTCTCAAACTCAACATGTCCATTCTTGATCTGCTGCCCCAAAGCTACCCCTCCCTGTCCTCTGCATCTTTATACATGGCACCTCCATGTATGTACCCAGCTGCTCAAACCATAAACCTGAGAGTTACCCTCAACTCTCTCTACATCTAATTCATTCCCTGGTTATTGATTCTTCTTCCAAAGTCTATCTTAAATTCATCCATTTCTTGCCACGTTCACTACCATTAATACAAGCCGTCATCCCTGGCCTAACTGACCTTCCTTTCTATCTTATTGCCAGCCAACCACTGCCATCCATTCTCCATCCAAAGCATGGTCTTTCAAAATGGGAAACTGAATCACATCCATCCATCCCCTACTGGCCACAGTTCAATGGTCTCCTAGGATAAAAAAATGACATCCTCAATGAGGCCTCCCAGGCCCTGTGCTCTCTGATCTCTCCCTGCACAATCACCATGCTCCAGTCACCAAGCTCTCTCTTGGGGTCTGCACACAGGCTCTCCCCTCTGTCCAGAACACCCAGTCCTTCTACTTTTCTAACTCCTCATTTTTCAGGTCCCAGGATAAAGGCCTTTCCTCAGACAAGGTTTCCTTGATTCCCAAGCTCAACTAGTTCCCTCTTGTTCCTCTTTCACAACACCCTGTTCTTTTCTTTCCCAACACTGATCATAATTAGTAATTTTATTTAGTATCTGTCTCCTCCAGGAGATTGCAAGTTCCAAATCGTTTGGGTAGTACTGAATACCCAGTTCACAGGGCCTAATGGTACTCAATAAATATGTGCTTATTGAATGAACAAATGAACATATGTCAGGCATTCTGCAAGAAAATTTACCTTCACAACTGTTCTGCCCATTCTGCAGATGATAAGCCACCTGCTCAAAGTTCCATAGGAAGAGGCAGAACAGAAATTTGAGCCAAGACACTCAACCTGTACACTACATGGTCTATACTAGAATAATATAGACAACACTCAGGCAGAATTGTAAGGGGGACTTCATGAAGAAAGCATGCTTTTCAGCTGGGCCTATTTGAATAGGCAAGAAAGAAACATTCCCAAACTTTGACCCCCTGAATACCAGTCCCTCAAGAGACTCCTTCAAATAAAAAGACCCCATATCAAGTTATTTTAGGAAATATTATATTGTGTCCTCTTGGAAAATCCCAATGGCCATTAGCTTACTGAAGGTCCTGCTGCCAAGAAATATACTAGTATTTACATTTTTTCTTTTTAGGAGTTACTGGGATTGAACCCAGGACTTCATACGTGGGAAGCAGGTGCACAATCACTGAGCTACATCTGCTCCTCAATGGGAGCTGGTTTTTTAGATTGTTTTTAGGAGGTACTGGGGATCGAACACTGGACTCGTACATGAGAAGCAGACGCTCAACCACTTGAGCTGCATCCTCTCTCCAGTATTTACCATTTTTTCCTCCTAGTAGTTAAGTTTAACTCAGTGTTATAGTTCCACGATAAGGTTATGTGTAGGAGAATGATGAAAGCTATGTCGGTTAAGCCAGCTTATAAAAAGACTTGAAAAGCCAGGAAAAATGTGAACTTAACCCAATGAACAATGGAAACCACATGAGTTCTTGAGCAGGGAGATGATGAGCCATGTCTTGATAGTGAAAGGAAGCTCTTCACTTTTTCCTGATCCACTTCCTTAAGGAGGCAGCAAGAATTCCAAGGCCAGGCAGGGACCTCAAAAGCAATTTGACTGGTAGATGCGATATGCTCAGTGTAACCGAACAGGGGCTGAACTGTCTGAGGGTGCCATTTACATAAGAACAAGTACCCCTGGAGTTGTACAAGATGGTAACCCTCCTCTGGACACATCTGACTTCCAATCTTGGACAATTAGTAATGGAATCTATAGGGTCAAAGTGAATTCTCATCCTTTGGTTTCAAGAGTCCCTTTGTTTCATTTACCCATTGCTCTTTATCAAACCATCCCAAAACACAATGGCTTAAAATGGTATTCCTCACAATTCTCTGTGGACTGCCTGGACTAAGCTGGATGTTTCTTTAGCTTCATGTGGAATCAGTAGGGGTCACTGAGGAGGCTGCACTTAGCTGGGAGTTTGGCTGACTTTGAAACCTTCAAAACACCCTTACTCACAAATTTGGGTTTTTAGTGCTAGCAGCTAGGTCCACTTTGGTTCTCCTATACGTGGTCTCTCTTTCACACAGTCATCATTCCATAGTTTAGCTCAAACTCCTTTATATGGTAGCTGGTTTCCAAGAACAAGTGGAAGCTGCCAAGAATATCATTTCTACTACATTCTGTTGGTCAAAGTAAGTCATAAGGCCAGTCCACATTCAAGAGAAGAGATCTTTTATCGGAAGCAGCACATGGATACAGGGATGGGAGGAATTGTTGGTGACCATCTCTAAAGATGATCTACCACACCTCTAATATTTATGAGATGAGTTTATGTTTCTGATAACTTTGGAATAGAGTAAATATAAAGGTTATGTTGGCTCCAGAAACAAATACCCAGTTAAAAACATAGACTGGGGGGAAGCGGCTGTGGCTCAATCGGTTCCCGGGGCCTCCTGGTGGGGGCAGGCCCGCCCGCGCGGCGTGGTTGGCTGACCCGGCGGGCGCAGGCAGCAGGGGGGGGATGAATGAATAAATAAATAAAATCTTTAAAAAAACAAAACAAAACATAGACTGGCTTCTTGGAATGAAAATGACTTGTAAAGGTGTTCATATCTCAAATGGAACATTTGGAAGGCAAAATGGAGCCTAAGTTGTACAACAGCACAGGTTATTTTCTCCACTTTTGGGCACAAATAAACAAAACTCCAAATCCCAAAAAGGTGGCCTAAGTATTGTACAAGAGGGAAGGGGAAAAAATTTCAGCACCAGGGACATTTTTCACCATCAGGCACTGTTTCCTTCTTAGTGGCATTCATTGGTATTTTGTTGAGGACAACACCAAGGAAATGGGCAATTATACTGCCCCTGTCAGCAGGAAACAGCCTGGAAGGGCAGTCATACAAGTTTGCTGGGGCAAAACTAGTTGAGGTCCAATTCTATACATCCATGACCCCAATGAATAGCAAAAGAGTTTCCATATTTTATTCTTAGAATGTGCAAAACCCTGTAGAGCATTTTTAAAAAAACCTGTGTCCAGGAATGGTCTTCAAGAGGACGATTTCCTGAACTATAGGCAAATTTGTATGCAAATATGCATATGAACATTTTTCAAACAAAAGGACCAAATGCTTTGATCAGATTCTCAAAAGAACTCTGAAGAGCAACTCTTGCTATACTACTTGATCCTTAACACTTGTCATAAAAACACACTATTCTTTAATATGTCCTTTGGCTTACCATTTGCTCTCCAAAGGAGAAAAAGGCAGGTATGTCTATAACTACCCTTGAAAAGTTACTAGTAATACATACAAAAAGCTGCTTTTCATTTGTTTCATGCTCCCAAAGGAATGTGAACTGTAAGCAAGCTGTGGTTTAATTTTGCATACTGGTTTTAGTTCATATGTGGCCCCAACCTTGTCCTGAACCAACTGGCTTGACATGGACAACTCCATTTAAGACCTTTCCCATCCCCCAACCACAAGAAGGGCCATGTACACCACACAACCTACCCCAGAACTATAAGGACAAATCAAAGTTGAAGACAAGTCAAAAGCATCATTTTATGTTAAAAATTACTTAATATGGGCCATGCCCTGATCAAGATGGTAGAGTGAGATGCTTCCAGGCATTGTCCCCCAACAGACACTTTGTACAACACGCTTTCTCAGGGCTCCAGAAAACAGTTAAAGGATTGTGGTAACAGGGTGAGTGTCAATTCAAGAAAAAGCCTTTTTAAAAGCGGTAGGAATGTTATTCAGCTGTACGAAAAAATGAAATCCTGATGAATGCGACAACATGGATAAAGCTTGAGGACATTACAATGAGTGAAATGAGCCAAGGCACAAAAGAACAAATATGATCTCATTGATATGAACAAATTATAATAAGCAAACTGAGAGTTAATATCTAGAATATAGATTACCAGGAGATAGAATGAGGATAGAGAATAAGGAGCTGATGCTTAATTTGTACAGATTTTTCAATAAGTTTGATAGTAAATGTTTGGAAATGGATAGCAATGATGGTAGCACATTATTGTGAGTGTAATTACCAGTCCTGAATTATGTGTGATTGCAGTTGAAAAGGGAAATTTAGGGTCATGTATGTCACTAGGAAGAAAGCTGGAGGATGAAACATGGGATGGTGTAACAGTGAACCCTGTTATGGACGATGAATGTGGTTAATAGTACAACTATAAGAATGTTCTTCCAGGAACTAGAACAAATGTATGTCACTATTACAAGATGTCAGTAATGGGGCAGTATATGGGTAAAGAATACGCCTATGGGAAGCGGCTATGGCTCAATCAGTAGGGCTCCCATTTACCATATGGGAGGCCCCGGTTTCGGTTCCCTGGGCCTCCTGGTGAAGGCAAGCCCGCCCGCACGGCGTGGTTGGCTGACCCAGAGAGCACAAGCAGCAAGGGGGGGATAAATGAATAAATAAATAAAATCTTTAAAAAAAAAAAAAAAAGAATACGCCTAATGCAAACTATGTACTATAGTTAACAATATTTTAGTACTCTTTCAATTGTTAACAAAGGTACCACACCAATATTAAGTGTCAATAATAGGTGGGGGTATAAGGGGTGTGTTTTATTTTCTTTTTTTGAGCAATGAAAATGTTCTAAAATTGACTGTAGTGGTGAATGCACACCTCTGTGATTATACTGAAAGCCACTGATTGTACACTTTCCATGACTGTATGGCGTGTGAATAAAATTGCCATAAAAAAGGGGGTGGGAGGGAAACGGATGTGGCTCAAGAGGTTCGGCGTCCATCTACCATATGGAGAGACCAGGGTTCGATCCCCAGTACCTCCCGGTAAAAAAAAAAAAAAAAAAGGGGGGGGGTGGGATGAGGAGGTAATAGGTCTCCTGGTACCTCTGCCAACCTCTACCATTCTACCCCTCACTGGTTCACATGCTCTCATTGCAGATCCCTGGTCGTGGTTCCAGAGGGAGAAGAGTAACCCTCATGCACATATTGGGAGCATATATGTCTAGCCCAATCTGTCTGGTGGTGGCCTGAGGGACCTGCTGTCCCAGAACTTGTCCTGCATGTTGAAGGCAGTTTACAGAGCTCCCCTAAAGAACACTGAGGGAGAGCAGTCAAGTTGTGCTGCTTGGGGTATGGGATGGCTGGCTGTAGGACAAACAGTACACTGCCTGAGACCATGAGGAAACAGTTTCCTAGGGAAAAGTGGACACCGATATCAGTGAAAACAAAGGGAAGGACCCCACGTGAATACCCAAAACAAGAGGCATGCTCAGAAGGGATCAGGGCAACCCCTACACTTTGGCCTGGAGCTATTCTCCAAACTCATTATATGGATAAGTCTGAAGGACAGCATTCATAGGTCAATCTGTAAGGTCTGGGAAAGAAGTTTTTTTTTTTTTGTTTTTTGTTTTAGTAGCTCCTGGCATTCAAGGAAAGCTCAGTCCTAACACAAGCTGGATACAAACTTATGGAATGGAGTCCACCTCAGAGTCTAAATTCTAGCAGGAACACACTAAAATTATCAAAATGTCCAGATTTCAACAAAAGAATAAAAAACATAACAACGGAACAGGGAGTGATGGCCCAGGAGAAGATGAAAGCATTAGAAACCATCAATGATGCAGAGCAGGTGTAGCTCAGTGGTTGAGCACCTGCTTCGCATGTATGAGGTCCCAGGTTCAATCCCCATCACCCCCTAAAAAAAAAAAAAAAAAAACTATCAATGAGGATTGGACCCAGGACATTACAGACTTTTACAAAACGGTCCTAAGTATACTCAAAGAGATAAGGAAATCAGGAAATCCACAGATGAATGTAAAAAGAATATAAATAGAAAGATGGAAATTATGAAAAGAAGCCAAACAGAGCTGAAGGCCACAGAAACAGGAATTTAAATTTCCCTTGAAGGGTACAAAAGCAGATTGGAGGTGGCAGAAGATTCGGTAAACCTGAAGATAAGACAATTGAAATCAACACGGTCTGAGGAGATAGAATGAAGAGAAAAGAATGAAAAAAAAGAGGACTCTGTTAGACAGCATTAAGCATACCAATATACACATTGTGGAAGTCCCTGAAGGAGAAGGGGCAGAGAATATTCAAAGGAATAATGGCTAAAACCTTCCCAAAGTTAACAAAAGAAATGAACATACACACCCAAGATGCCCAAAAAACTCCAAACAGGATAAACCCAAATACACCAACACTACACCATGTTATAATCAAATTGTCAAATGCCAAAGATAGAATTCTGAAAGCCATAAGAGAGAAGCAACCTGTTACATACAAGGGAATATCAATAAGATTAAGTGCCAATATCTCATCGGAAACCACGAAGGCAAGTGGGAAGGCAAAAAATTGCCAACCAAGAATTCTTATCTGGCAAAACTGTGTTTCAAAAATTAGGAAGGAATTAAGACATTCCTAATTAAACAAAAGCTGAGTGACTTTGAGAAATGTTAAAGGGAGCTCTGCAAGTTGAAAGGAAAGGGCACTAGACAAAATACTGAAACCATATGAAGAAATAAAGATCTCTGGTAAAGATAATGGCATGGGTAAATATAATACCAGAACTATAGTAATTTTGATTTGTAACTCTACTTTTTATTTCCTACAGGATTCAAAAAGCAAATGCATAAAATGTAATGATAAATCAATGTTTTGGACTCAATGTTTAAATAAGTAATTTGTGACAGGAACTCAAGGTGGGGGGACAGAGGAGTATAGGAACATAGTTTATGTACACTATGGAAGTTAAGTTGGTATCAAAGCAAACAAGATTGTTATAGATTTAGGATGTTAAATTTAAGTCCCATAACTACAAAGAAAATATCAGAGCATGTACCCTACAGAAAGTAGGGTACAGGTTACTAGGGGTGGGGGGCAGGGGCAATGAGGAAGTAATGCAAAATGAGTGTAGGGATCCTGTTTGGGATAAAGGGAAAGTTCTAGTGATGGACGGTGGTGAGGGTACTGCAACATTGTCAATGTGATTAATCTCACTGGTATGTTTGGGAGGGCTTGGAATGGGAAGATTTATGTTGTATATACGTTTTCACACTTTAAAAAAGAAAGAAAAACTAAAGAGATAATGAAAATTAAATGCAATACATAATACTGATGAGGTCCAGGAATGGAGAAGAAAAGACTCAAAAGGACATAATTAGGACACAAGAAAATATTGGGGGGAACAGATGTAGCTCAAGTGGTTAAGCACCTGCTTCCATGTACGAGGTGTCCCAGGTTCAGTCCCTGGTGCCTCCTAGGAACAAATAAACAAAAAAATGAGAAGGTCAGCTCTCACTGGGGAGCGGATGTGGCTCAGTGATTGAGCACCTGCTCCCCATGTATGAGGTACTGGGTTCAATCCCCGGTACCTTTGCAAAAAAAAAAATTTTTTTTAAATATATATATATTAGAATATAGAATACAAGCTTTATATCAATATCCCATTTATTCAATTTGATAACTGTACTTAAGTTGATTACATAAGTGAATATCCTTGATGACAGAAAATGTACAGTATTACGTGCTCAAGAGGTCTGATGTGAACAACCTGCTCTCAGATGTTCCAAAAATAGATGACAGAATATAGCAAAGGTGGCAAAATATTAAAATTGGTGTATCCGGGTATCTAGGGGATGGGAGTAGGTTGGAGTTCTCTATAAGGGGTTTATTTTTGCAACTGTCTCATAAGTTTGAAATTATTTCAAAATAAAGTTTTAAGAAGTACATAATATAACTAGTCTCATGCAAGAAACGGGAAAACAGGCACAGAGACATCAAACGACTAGACAAGGTCTCCACCTCCCCATGACGACATTGTCATGGGTATGGGAATTGGGCTTTTATCCTGTTTCTGTAACCCTGTAGCAAGACTTCTATGAGCCTCCAATTTTCTCATCTGGAAACGGTATATAATACCACCAAACTTATAAAGTTGTTGTGAGGATGGAATGAAAAAAGTGAAGATACCAGTGCCTGCTAAGCAGTTCATTCCTGTACAGGTAATAAATAAGGAGAGCCAGAATGTGGCACATATTTTGCTTCCTGGTTTAGCAATCTGGCCCCCAACTTGCTGCCTCTAGGATCAACTGAAATCAATTCTCCACCAGTTCATTGCTTTAATTGCTGATTGGGTTCGACTTCAGGTTTCCTTCTGTACAACTGGTGTGAACATCTAGTCCTCAGGGCTAATATGTGGGCTAAATAAGGCAGTGTGAATGTACATAGCACAATGCTGGGCATACAGTAAGCAACCAGCACATGCTAGGGCTCGTCTCCTCCTTCACGGATAGAATAGGTGCTTCCATTGAGTGGGCTGCAGGAGTTAGATCCAGGAAATATTTTTGCTCTTCCAATGAAGGAACCAGGCAGTTAAGCTTTTGTGCAAGTAAAAGGGACTGAAAGGGGGATGATGTGTCACTCAAAGTTGCCAAGGAAGTGAACATCTTATTCCAATACCTGTAAGGAAATCTTTTTACCTTTAGGTGAGGAAAGGGAATGAAAATCAGTGGAGACTGTTGTCTCTCAGCATTCCATTCTCATGAGAAAATAATTTCCCTTTGATGCAAATATCTAGAACAGGGAGGTCTGGGCAGACATTCTAAGATTAAAGGGTCTTTTTGCAAGCTTAAGCTTCTCTCCATCCCATCCCCCAGTCTAGTAGATGACACCCAAGTCATGCAAAGGAGAGCCCTCAGATTTGTCCACTGGGATAGGCTCTCACCACTACTGGCCACACTGAACAAAACCATACCAGCAAATACAATTCCCACCCTCCTCCTTTCTACCATAGAGATTTAAGTGCCCATTCTCCCTTTTCCTGCACTGGATAAATGATAGAGAAAAATGCAGCTATTTTCAGAAATATAATCCTTCCAAGCAGGGAAAGAGTCAATGATTAGTCATTGTTCTCTATGACAAATTAACTTGGAGATAAGGAAGATGCACCTGTTCCCACATCCCACCTATCCTAACTTCCTGCTGGTTCCTTTACCCCTCAAATAAGGGGGAAATAAACTTAACAAAAGAGTAATACTGAATAGATGTTGCTATGCATACCTATTAGCTAGAACCAAAGTGAGGTAGATCTAATTTATCCCACCACCTAGGCGAGTATACCCTCTATAGCTAGCTTCCATTGTAGAGAAAAAAAAATTTCCATAACCACAAACCTCATCCCTCAAAGTCAGCTTACTGTTAGAGAAAAAAATCCAAAGTAGCATTTCCCCTAAGTAGCAGGTCACCTGCATCATTTTCATATGTAAAAGAAAGTGCCTGGATGAAACAGACTTGAGCAGAGAACATGCTTTATTGAGAAGTAGATATAGAACAGCACATTCTACCACATGTGGGGAAGGGTTCAGCTTTTGTAAAAGGCCTTACCCCTCAAGAAAACCCCTAGTGAAGTTGCTTTTGGATAAATTTAACAGTGACACTAAAACTGGAGGGGGGCTGCCATTGAACATGCTTAAAATTAACCCCCCCACCAACCCACAGTGAATATAAGTAGTGTACAGAGATGACAAGAGAAAGGCACAAATGACCAGAGTTCAGGATTGTGATGGGAGCTCCACAAGATGACAGCAGTGTTGTAGGAGACCAAGTTGGGAAGGGTGACATGTCATACATCAAAAGCTGCCTCAAGATAGCAGGTTATAACGGGCCAGAGAGAAATTAGAGGGAACATCTCTTCCTTCACTTGAACACCACCAAAAATAGGAGACCAGAGACTAGGGGAATGGTGGCAAATCCCAAAAAGGAAATGGAGTTCTTAGAGGGGCAGAAGTACTTTTTAGTCCTAGGGTGAGGCACTGTTAAAAAGAGAAGCAAATCTTGGCAAGGGTAGCCATTCTGCTTGCTGAATAATGGGATGAGATATGGAAGTGATTTCCAATTGTTTTCTACTTCTCTGAGGATGTCTGGACATATTCAGTGCAACTTATGTGGAAGTATAGGTGAGCTATATCAGACTAGTTCAGGTGAAAATGATTCTCCAATATAATTAACCAGCTAACATGTGACATGAAAGAGAACTGAAAATTATTTTGGAATCTGAAAAATGTAAAAGGGTGCAGGGAGTAAAGAAAGAAGAAAATATTTACGACCAGGATTCCCTTCCACCAAGACACTGACCACTGACCACAGGCAGACTCAAAATACAGAAACGCCACCACTTAATTCTCTCCATCTTATTCAGAGTAATCCCTGGGAAATGCTTCAAAAGTATATGGCTCTGGTCAGCCTGATGAGGATCAAATATAGGTCAATTCAATAAAATCAGAGGCAAAAAAATATAAAATTAGATAAGATCCAAAGTGAATGGACCCCTTCCTGTATACACACATTCAGAAGTGCTCTTACCTGCCCCTCCACAAAACACATGTGTAAGGAGTAATTGGAAAGGTCTTGGTGGTTATGGCCATATTTGGAAGTCTGGTACCAGGTGGCAAGAAGCACAATTACAAACAGTTGAGAAGACACAACACAACCTCATGGGGCTAGAGAACAGGAGGAGAGAACCAGTGACTGGACAGGTACAGTACCATAACAGAACTCCTTGGGTCAGTGCTATGAGGGATCTGCACTCAAGTCTAATACAGTTCCCATCCAGGCAACCTCACTGAGGCCGAAACAACAGTTCCTCAGAACCAGCGTCTGCAGTGTACACGAAGGTAGGAGCCAGGACAGTCCTGAGGGGGATGGCCTTCCCAAAGGATACTGTACTTGCCAATCACAAGAGCAACAGAAATGACAGACAGATCCCTAGGGTATGGATTCCTACTGCTGGGGTTCGCTGGCTCAGAGTGACAGGTCACTTTAAGTGCCCTTGGGAGGGGTCCATTTTAAACAGCTTGGATCCATGGTTTTATTGGAGTTGGACCTTTTGGCCTCTTTGGCTATCCACTCATCAATCAGGTCCTGGGGGAGAACAATGGGAAAAATTACACACATTCAACTAAAATACCTTTTTATATGGATTCCAAAATGAATGTTGATTCAGAAGTAATCTCCACAAAGGTTTAATAATGTGTTGAAAAATATTCTTTGGATTTACAAAATGCTTTCCTATTTAATCTACTTCTTCCTACTATGCCCTCACTGAGAAAAGAAAATAATTATTCACCATCCTTTATTACACATATGAATTAACTTAAAAAAATTAAAAGCAGGCATTGATAGTTGAGATGGCATTTGTTAAAGGAATTTAAAACCACTTCCCACATGCCATGGAGTTTGTAAAGTTTCTCTTCTAGAGATGGGCAATTTTTCCCAATCTAAGAAAATCAAATGATATAAGTGCTGTGCAACATAAAGCTGCTTATCTTGTGTCACCCAAATTTGATACAGGCACTCACCCAGAGCTTCTGATAAGGATAAGTAAGAGAGAAGCTTAACAAAGGCAACACAGAGATCAATGCCAGCTAAAGAAGTAAATTAAGTAAAACTTCTTTAAGAGGGAAGGCTGCCTTTTGGATCTGAAGGCCCACCCCACTTTGTTCTGCTAAGCCTTAGGGGACATTCAGCAATGAGTAGTAAGCAGCTAATAAAAACCTTACCTGTCTCTTTAAAACAAGGTGTTTTCCTTTCCAATACTTGAGCATCTGAAGGGCTTGCAGAGTACTGACAATGTCCACAGGATTCACAGCTGTCTCCTGGCTAATTTCTGAAAAAGAAGAGCTACAGAGCACCTGGCCAAGCTGCAGACTGGTCTACGTAAGGGGAAATCCAAAGGGCTAGCACTCAATCCTAACATGTTTAGAAACAGTTTATAAAGCAGTCACCTGACTATTCCAAGTAACTACAGAAAAGGGATATTAAAATAGGAAATCACTCCAGGCCCCTTAGAAATCAAGGTCAAAAATAGACCAAACTAAATGCTTCCAACTTTGCATAAATACACAGGGATATTCTCTATTCAGAAAGTCATTTTACTTAAAGAAGCTCCTGTATGTGCCAACACACTTAAAGAAAAGCAGTTTTTCCTTTTTCATTACTTTCTGTAAGAATTAGTATTAGCAACCCTGGATTTGAGAAACCATTCCCAGGGACCAAATGTTCTGTAATCCTAGATACCTTTAGTGAGGAGCTCTGCAGTGCCCCATATACAGTAGGCCTTCCATTCTCATATGCAGATGAAACAGAATGGAGCAGTATCTTTGCAGGTTACAAAGAATGAACATGGCCAAGTGGAAAAGTAGGACTATGCAATGGAGTTAGTATTTTAGGTAACAATTAACCTTTCTAAAGAGTCAAAAACTAACCTTTGATAGAAATCTCTTTGCCTTGAAAATTATGAAGGTAACGGAGAAGCACTTCTTTCCAGTAACTGCGGTAACTTATGAGCCCCAGATCTGAGAGTGGACGTTCTGGGGAGCCAACTTTTTCTTCCACTTTGGAAAGCAAATAACCTGCCAGGGAACAAATAAACACTTTTTCTAACAACACTGTATCTCATCCTAATGGCAAAGAACAATGTGACACCACAGAAGAAATTTTTAAAAAGTGCAGTTAACTTTGCAACATGAAGTATGATTCATTCATTCAATGGAATATTGTGTGGCAGTTTAGTATGCTGCCTTTGTATAAACAAAAAGATAAGGGGTTGGATGTAGCTCAACTGGTTGGGCGTCCCTCTCCCATATGGAGGGACCTGGGTTCAATCCCTGGGACCTCCCGGTAAAAAAAAAAAAAAGAGAAGAATGTGTATTTACTTTAATAATAGGCATTTTCAAACTCTGGAAGACTTCACTAAAAACTTTAGAACAGTGGTTATCTCTAGGTGTGTATTGGAAATAAGGTAGATGAGAAGCCTTGTCATTACAGCTTTTTATATTTTTCAAATCTCTGAACTTAAAGAACGGATTATGTCAGTAATATCTACATAATGGGGGGCAGGGCAGGGGAGATGGGAAGAGGGAGGTCTTGAATCTGATCAAGCCACTAGTTTTAACATCTAACATTCAATTTATACAAAATATATTAAATGACACGATGGGAATGCAGTCAGCAAAATTCATACTCTAAACCTAATTTTTAAAAACAAACAAATAGAAAGGAAATAAAGGAAAGGTAGAGGGGGAACTTTCAGATTAAAAGTGATTTATGTGAATGGTGAAGAATTTTCTTGTTTTTTATGATTATTATTATTGAAATAATGAAAATACTCTAGTAATGATTGAAGTGGTGAAGGCACAACTATATGATTATACCAAATACCATTTTGTACACTTTGGATGAATTGTATGCTTTATTAAAATGTATCAATAAAATTGATTTGTTAAAAAAAATGATTTATGAGTCACATCAACCAATCCTGATACATCAATCTTATCTGGATCTGATTAAAAAATAAATCACAAAACCAGGGAAATTTGAATACTGTATTTACTGATTAATATTAAGGAATTTTTAAGAAGACTTTTTAGGTATAATAGATTTTATCTTTCAGAGATGGCAAAATAATTGACCGTGGAAATATAGGTTAAGATTGGCCATAAAATGGTGATTATTGATGCTGGGTGATGGGTACAGGAGGGTTTTTTAATACTTATCTACTTTTCAAAATTTTTATCCCCTCCCCCCCAGATGGCTCCCTTGTCTGTCTGCTCATCTTCTTCAAGAGGCACTAGGAACCGAACCTGGGACCTCCCATGTGGTAGGTGAGTGCCCAACCAACCACTTGAGCCACTTTGGCTCGTTGTAGCTCATCTTTTTTTTTTTTTTTTTTAACTTATTTATCCCCTCCTTGCTGCTTGTGCTGCTGTATCCATTTGCTTTGCGTTTTTCCGTGTCTGCTTGTCTCCCTTTGTTGCATCATCTTGCTGCATCAGCTCACCATACTGCACGGGCCATCAGCTCACCACGCCAAGCAGGCCAGCTTGCCTTCACCAGGAGGTCCTGGGAATCAAACCCAGGGACTCCCATATGGTAAACAGAAGCCCAACCAATTGAGCCACAGCCACTTTCCAGGCTCGTCTTCTTTACGAGGCACCAAGAACTGAACCCGGGGCCTTCCATGTGGGAGGCAGATGCCCAACTGCTTGAGCCACATCTGCTCCCCCTATATTTTTCTACTTTTGTATATGTTTGAAAGTTTTCTATAAAATCAAGTTTTTTAAAAAAGTATTCAAAGATCTACATCCCTTTTCCCTTACCCCCAACTCCAATGGATTATGTCATCTCCTGATTCATCTCTTCTCAAATGGCTTAAAAATGAAAGAAGATTTGGGAGGCTAATTCTAAGAATTCTAATTTCAACTCAAAATGTTATATAGTGTTGGAAAAAAAAATGTTATAACAGTGGACAATGAATCATAATAACCACTCAAAGCCTCTATCAGGTATATGGATTACCTCTAGACAAGTTCTTAACAAAACGACATCCCTGGGAGTGGGTGCAGCTCAGTGGTTGAGCACCTGTTTCCCACATAGGAGGTCCCAAGTTCAATCCCCAGTACCTCCTAAAAAAATATAATAATAATACAGCTGAATAATGACATCCCTGACATCCAGGAACAGATTTTAAGACTTATGCAAGTATGCGTAAAACTGGAATAATCCTCCATATCACCTACTAATTATCTAAATTAGTACCAAACGAATGTCCTGTATTCACTGGGTTCAACATGTATTAGGCAGACTGACAATGTTCAGCTTTTCCCCACTTGTTCATTCACTTAATGAATTACCAGTGTACTTCCACTACATGCCAGCGATTGTATAGACCATAAGACAGTAAGACAAACAATAATATTCACATTGGTCCCTGCCTTGTGGAGCTTATGAATTAGCAGTGTCACTTACTGAAATCAATGAGCATCTTGCCATAGCCTTGTCTCATGTATTGAGGCATGGTAAGAATACAGGATACATTGTAGTTGAGGAATGAATTTTTTTCCTAAAATCAAGAGAAAACAGATGGATAGGTCATGAGGGTTTGCAATCAGATAGAAAACAAGGCTGCTTGCAAAATTTCTGGCTATCCAGTCTGGAGAGTGGCTGTCAAACTCACAGCTCTATGATGGCTAAAGCCATTAATCACAAGGTTTCCCTATCTCTGAGACCTCCAGTCTCATCTTTAAGGTGGCCAATTGCAGGTTCTTTACAGACATGGAACAGGGCAAAAAGATTAAGACTGCCGAGTCAGGCTACTGCAATCCTAAAAACAACTATGCAAAAGGAGGCTGCCTGCTAGAGAAGGGAACAAACCCTGCAGAGGATGAAAAGAAGTTTTTCCAACTTCCATTCTGGAAGGGGACCAAAAGAGTCATAAAATGGGAAATTTTGTATCATATTTATAAATACTCAATTGAATCACAATAAGTTTTAAAAATCAAAATCACAAAAGAACACCTATTTTATATTCCATTTATAGAAATATCCAAAGTAGGCAAATTTATAGAGACAGAAAGTAGATTAATGGTTGTCTAAGGCTCAGAGGGGTTGGAGGATTTAAGGAGTGGTTGCTAAAAGGGTATAGGATTTCTTTTCAGAGTGATGAACATGTTCTACAGTTGTGATGATGGTTGTACAACTCTGGGAACATACTAAAAACTTCTAAATTGTACATTTTAAATAGGTGAATTGTGTGGTATGTGAATTATATTGACAAAATTGTTCTACTCTACAAGTCCAGAAATGAACAAACTAGATGTTTTTAATAAAGAAATGAGGATTTTCATTAAACAATCTTTGATATGTAAGTTTGCTTTTCTTAAATTTTTTTTTTTTTTTTTTTTAATGGAAGGGATGTCATGATTGCCCAGGGTACCACCTCTTCCTCTCAGTGATTATCAGCTCACAGGTGCCAACATCAATCACCCTGCTCTGGCCAACAACTTTTTTAATCTCCAGATCCTGCTGACCTTGGAAAAATATCCAATCAGGTGGCAGCCAGTGTTGTCCGCCTCTGTCATAACATAGAACAGGAAGGGTTCCACATCATAATATAACGTCTTGTGGTCCAGAAAAAGCTTAGCCAACAGGCACAGGTTTTGGCAGTAGATCTGGAAGCAGAGAAAGAGAGTACATGTGTGGGGCCAGTGATTCCTAAGCTTATCAGACACAGGCCTGAAATTAAGGATTATACCATTACTGCTCATGCAACAGAAATTGTGTATTTTGGCCAATAGAAAAGTTCTACCTTCTTTTCAAAGGGTGATAGACAAAACACACTCTTGAACCTGTGACTGTATACCATTACCACCCCTCTTTCTTAAGGGATTACTTTTTACCTTGTTCTTCTTGCCATCCACTTCAAACACAGAGATTGAACCTTTGCGATATATCTCATCACCAGGTGGGTGTTTCCACACACATTTAGCCTGCAAGAGAGGGCAATTCATATCAGGGAAACCCTGCTGACAAGAGTGTTCCTCAAAAGGTAAAAGGAATCATAAGTCAAATTTGGTTAACTGAGGGAGCAGATGTGACTTAAGCGGTTGGCGCCTGCTTCCCAATGGGAGGTCCTGAGTTCAGTTCCCAGTGTCTCCTAAAATAAAAAAACAACAAGCAAAACATATGAAAAAAACAACTCAGGGAAACCAATGTGGCTCAGTGGTTGAGGGCCAGCTTCCCACATATGAGGTCCCGGGTTCAATCCCCTGCTCCCAAGACCTCAAAAAAAAGTAGCCCCTTTTCAATTGGAGGTGGAGTGGACGTCTCCACCCCAGGATCCTCGAGATTGGGAAAAGAACTATGGACTAGAGTGGACTTACTGGCATTCTACTATAGACATATTGTGATTCTAGCAATGGAAGAAATTACAACATTGCTGTGGAGCCTGTGGCCACTGGAGGCTCTGGGGGCAGGGAGAGGGAAAAACAATTGTAATACGGGGGCTTTTTCAGGACTTGGGAATTGTCCTGAGTGATGTTGCAATGACAGATATAGGCCATTTTTTTTTTTTTTTTTTTTTTAAAGATTTTATTTATTTATTCATTTATCCCCCCCTTGCTGCTTGTGCTCGCTGGGTCAGCTAACCACGCCATGCGGGCAGGCTTGCCTTCACCAGGAGGCCCCGGGAACCGAACCCGGGGCCTCCCATATGGTAAACGGGAGCCCTACTGATTGAGCCACAGCCGCTTCCCGATATAGGCCATTTTATATCATCGCATAACATGCAGAACTGTGTGGGAGAGAGTGTAGCCTACAATGTGAACTATGGTCCATGCTTAACAGCAAAGCCCCAGGATGTGTTTATCCATTGCAATGAATGTGCCTCACTAACGAAGGATGTTTATGTGGGAGGGTGTGGGGCATATGGGAAACCCTATATCTTTTGTGTAACATTTATGTAAACTAAGTATCTTTTAAATAATAATAATAAAAATTTGGTTAACTGAGCTGAGGGATATTGGAACACATTTGATAACATGCAGCAGAGGTTTTTCCAGTAACACAAATAAAGGCTTCTAAAGTTACAGTGATATAGTTTGGGGCAAGTTTTCTGGATTATATTTTGGCACTGTTTTCAGCCCAGGAGATTACAATCATCTACTACATAAAAGCCAGATAAATAAAAATACCCTTGCTTATTATAAAACACTTCATGCCAACAGGAAATTCTTCAGCAGCTTACTTCCAGCAGCTTAAGAGTTGCTAAGTACTTTACTTTTACCTTTACCAGTAACTTTTTTTTTGACAAATACTTAATTTATTTATATTAAATACCTAGAAGAAAATTTCATAGAAACAGATACTGTATTACCTAGTGCTGGGGAGTAGTGGAAGAAGGAGTCATTGCTTAATGAGTGCAGAAATTCTCTTTAAGCTGATGAAAGCATTAATAGTTGTGGCATGATCAAATTTTGAAAATTTAGAAAAAATCCATATATGCATATGTATACATATAAAGTAAGATGTGACCATTTACAGACTAATCTGTTAATATTATTTACCTCAAAAATGAGAATGAATGAACTATATAACTTTTCCTTACAAATTGTCTATATAATTTCTCTTCTCACCATGTCCATGGATTACTTTTGTAAATTTTAATAAATTTTTTTTTTAATTTTAAAAATTAATTAATATCATGGTAAATAAAATTTTTTAAATTATGGTATATGATGAAAATTAAAGGCATCTTATCTCACCACATAAATCCCAAACTCAAACTCTCAAATCAAACTATTCTTCACATTTCGTACCCCCTAAAGGCTTTAATAAACAACAGTTTGTGTATAACATGAAGTTCATAGTTCAGAGCAAGTAAACCTGATGGTCATTACACAGGTATGCTAAGGTTTGTTTCATGTTGACCTTCTTTCCATGCGTCAATCTCGGTTTCTTCATAACTACCATTTTTTTCCACCGACTTTTCAGTATTTTCTTCTGGGCTTTTCATTTGCTCTGCCTCTTTTGCCAGGCTGTCTGCCTTTAAAGACTTAGCCAGTCTCTCCCTTGCTCTCTTCACTTTCCATAACTGTTTCCTGACATCATTGTAAGTTACCTGTTGTCTGCTGAAGGGTTCTGAGAGACCATGATGACCTGGTTTTACACAATCTTCAGAAATTCCAGGGGTGGGCTCAGGCCTGGTATGAACATCTCTGGCAACAGCATGGTGCACGTACTCAGCTAGACTACCTGGTGTAATTATTGGTAAGACATTTGGGAAATCCAGGGTTCTTAAAGTTACTCCTGTATTGCTGCAGGCCTGGAGTCCCTCTAGTCTCCTATACCAAGATACCTGCTGTGGCTTGTCCAAGTTCTCCTCTGATTGCCTGTGCCTGATCACATTTCCAGGATGTGAAGTACTTTTAGTTACCAGTAACTTCTCATTACCAACTCACCATTATGTATGGTCTTTTTTCAGATTAGAAAATAGATCTACAATGATAAAAACTGTGCTTCGCCACCCCCCATCCCCCTCACCCCAAAGTATTCTTTTATACAAAGAAACAGGAGCAAATCCTCTGTGGCTAAAAAAGACATGGCAGTCTGGATGAGCAGCAGGAAACTGAGGGAGGCAGGGGAGGGCTCTTGGCCACAAGGGGCACAAGGCACCACCCCTTTCCTCACTCTCAAATGCTAATAGATTTAATGCAGCCAGTCAGCCATTGCTGCAAATAGGTGAATTCTTGAAATGTATTTCCTATTAAACAAATTTTGTTGCAACTCTTTATCAATCCAAGAGTCATGATCTAATTTGATATGTGTAAATTTAAATATTTATTAACTGGGATTTTTAAGAGAGCTCCACCTATTGCTCCTATCTCCATCCCTTTATTCATGCTGGCTTTTTCCAATAACTAAAGCAATGCAACAATTTTTTTTTTTTTTTTTTTTACCGGGAGGTCCCGGGTATCGAACCCAGGTCCCTCCATATGGGAGGCGGACGCCCAACCAGTTGAGCCACATCCGTCCCCCAACAATTATTTGTTTAGAAACAGAAGCCAAGCCAAAGAAATCCCATTGCAGTGATTACACTTTAAGCAACAGGAATCAGAAGAGACATGGATTAAAACAGACTTGTAGTTTTTAATCTTGCATAAACATAGATCCTCAAATATTCTGAATGTTTATTTGGTCCTCAAATCATCTAGACCTTGTACTTTTCCCCTACTAATACTATTTCTTGCCCTTTTTGGCTATTTTATCGGTTAATAATTACAAAAGAGTAAAAAAAGGCACAAATGGGAAGCAGTTCACATGAATAAAAACTAGTCATACTTTCACACAACAAAACCACGTTTTCAGTTGGCCTTCATGGGCTACAGTCTGTGTCTGTATTCAGTTCTTTCTGACACCATCATCCCCTGTACTCTAGTGTCTCTATCAGTTCTTGCCCATCATCTCCCCTCCAATACTCTATTCCCACCTCAAGTCAAGTGTGCTGGAGTCTGGAAGGTTTAATCACAGTAGCAGTTCTGGGCCACAACGCTATAGATCGTGTACTTCAGAGTTGGGGACACACACGAAAAAGCATTATCACCAAATTGGAGAGAAGAGTATAAGTAACAGAAATCATAGAAAGTCTGAGTGTTATATAATTAGTATATAAAAACCTGGGAAATAAAGATGGAAGGGGAAGGGAGAAGAGACACCCTAGAATGCCTTAGATTATGTTGTGACTTTAGGAAGAACAAGAAAAGGAAAGGTTTCTCTGTCTGAAAGACTAATCCCTACTCCCCTACTCTTTTCCCATCCCTTCTCTCCATGGCAGAAATTCCCTTTAAGACAAGGCTTTTCATTCCACAATTAGGGAAAAAAAATTGGCTTAAGGCTGCAAAACTAGTAAACACATTTGTCAACAACAAAATCAGATTTAAGTCTTTATTCATTTTTAATAGGAAGACTATTCAGAAGCCAGAAAGCACCAAATAACTTGAGAGGAAGAATGCTCATTACTGAGGCAGAAGGCACCAAAGAACTGATTTTGTTAATTTCTTAATTTGTCACAGGTTTATCTCCCTTAAATAAGTATTCATTCAACACACATTTAATTTATTGCCTGGGCTAGTTGCTAGAGATACAAAGGGGAACCATAACATTGTCCCCACCCTGTCTCATGAAGTTTATTTTCATCTAGCTTGGGACACATATCCCAAGGAGGAAATAGATAAAAGAGCAGAAAAAAGACAGGGAGAGACACACAACTTGATGTGGGTAAGGACCATCAGCTGCTTTGGGGGCCCCCAGCACCAGCCAAAAGTCACAGGCTGCATAACCCTGCCTTGAAATGTGGCTTTCATTTAACTCTGCCTTCTTCCTCCCATTCCTCTGACCACTGAGAGTTGCCTGGAAAGATATCATCTTTAGGGCAAAATCTAGCGATGCTGCACTTAGCATCATTGTAGTCACAGCAGAGAAACCCAGGGAGCTTACCATGTGTCGGCGAAGTATTGTTTGGCTCTTCATATATTTTAAACAGAATTCACACATGTAGAGACGTCCCAGCCGTGCATATTCTTCAGGATAGGGAGAATGGTACCAAGTGTCAAGTTCATAACGGCCAAAAGCAATTGTTTTAATCATATTGCTCCCCTCTGTGATTTGGCCTTGTAGCCTTAACTTCTCCTAGTGCCAAGAAGAAATCAGAATTCAAAGCAAGATTAGAATTTATCATCTTTGTTTTAGGGGGAGTGGGTGTAGCTCAGTGGTTTGAGTGCCTGTTTCTCATGTATGAGGTACCGGATTCAATCCCCAGCACCATCTTTAAAAAAAAAAACAAACCTGTTTTAACCTCTTGATTGTGTGAGCTGCTATGCTAGGCTATGAAAATATCAGACAGATTTGGCTTATACCCACTAGAAACTTGCACTAAAAAAGCTACATAGGCACGGATAATCACACAGGCTTATAGAAAACTTAATATCTACACTGTCCAGAGCAAATCACAACAGAGTGGCTTCTCTGCTCCCTAACATCAGAAGTGTTACCTAACATGAGAAGGAATCCTTGATAAAACTTGATTTTTATCAGTCTGGATCAACCTGAATTATAGAGGCAATTTACCACAAATACAAACTCACCACCTCATAAAACATGCAATAAAAACTAAACAGAAAAGACTATGGAATCTGCCTGCAGAAGCTTTTATGTAAAGCTGTGTGGATCTGTAGGACATAGCCACAGTGGTAACTCTCCCTCTTCGGTTTTTAAAAAATTTGAAATGTCAATGACAATATGATTCTAGAATCTATATAGTCTAGAAAGTAGAAATTTTTGGACATCCATCTCCACTCAGTGGCTACAAATTGGCTACAGAAATAATTTTTTAAGCATAACCAAGTGGACAGTTGTGAAATGCTAGCCTTGGAAATGTTCTAGAGTAGGATCAAGAAAACCAGAAGCAGCAGCCAATCACAGCCGGGTAGCCAATAGTAGCTAAATCCTGCAAGTTTTCAACAAGTCTACTAAGGATTTTTTTTCAATGAAGTATTTGTTATGAGCTATAGATTTATGAGTTATCCTAAAAAGAAGGAATAATTGAAGCAATGGGAATGGCTGAGGTCCATGGTAAAGAGCAGTTAGAAGTGGGAGAGGGGGACTAAGGACAGATTCAGCTTCTCTTGATGTCTCCAGCACTTACTACAGTGGGCTTCCTGTGCACAAGAGACTCACGAACAAATGAAGCTTCCCTGAACACATTTAATCAGAGGTAAACTCAATCACCAGAATTTTCTTAAAGCAAAGCTGTTAAAAATTCTGCCTAGGGCATCAAAAACAACGTATAAACTAATTATAAATAAGAATCAAAGCAGAACATCATCTTAACACATCAAATTTTGGCTGTCAATGATTAATTCTAAAACACCTATCCACAGCCTTTTCCATTATTCCTCTTCACTTTTTTTCCTTCTTCTTCTTTATGATAAATGTATTATCCGGCTGAGGAAACTCCTCAAGAGGAGTTCCTGTTCCGGTTTAGAGGGGAACAGAGATGAGTATTTCCCAGCCTGGAGGTTCTCTGAATTGCAAATTACCCAACTAAGACAAAAGGGTACCTTATTGTATTATACAGTTTTTACCAACTCAAGTCAAACAGGTCCTTCCAGAAGTTGGAGTATTTTAAGTTGTAGGGAGGGGAAAACTTTAAGAGATAAGGGAAGGGAGGGGGCATGATTGGCTTTAATTATGAAAGGGAAGGATGGTCTCAAAAAAGGACAGCTGAGGGGAGGAGAAAGCAGCAAGGTACATTTAATTCCCATCAAAGTGATGCCTAATCATTTTTCTTGGCAGTTCTAAGTTCCTTTCACAAGTGGTTGGTCCTTGGTTTGGAGGTTTTAATACCCACCAAATCCTCTGAAGCCCGGGCTTGTGCTCTTCGGAAAAGATCCAAGTCATACTCGCTAGTCAGGTTTTCCAAGAGAGGTTCCCGAGTGTTCCCATAGGTCTGTCTGTGTTCCTAGGAAAATAACCAGAGTGAGATACTCTCTGCTTCTAAGAATTTGTCTTATTTCATTTCAGTCCATGCCAAACAGAGGGCCAAGGACACCCATAAACTATCTATTTAGTGCCTACTATATGCCAGGCATTATATAAGATGCTAGGGATTCAGCACAAAACATACTATTTATAATGCCATAAACACCTACTACCTATCCTAGTGAATCTGTAGTAGAAGTGCTCCTATACCTGCTAAATAGAGTTATTTTCTTCTATCTCAAGGATCAGAACTCTATGCCTTCATTTCTTCATCTGAAAATGGGCATGAGAGTACCAAAAGGCAGTACAAATCCTTAAAATCCTGAGGTCTGCAAGAAACCTTTGCGGATACTCCCTGATTTAAAAAATATAAAAAATACAGAACTTCTTAAGCCTTAGAGTCTAAGATTTTAGACTGGAAGGAAAATTTCCAGGTAAGGAAGGGAAGCTGGACTAACATAATACTTCCACTTTAAAACTCCAGTCCAAGTACACAGGAAAAAGGGGCTGAATTCTAAAAAACTGCTTTACTAAATATTAAGGAAAAAAAAAAAAAAGGGAAAAGTCACAGAAAATTAGAAGCATAAAAATAATCCAGTTTTAAATAAGTTTCAAATCTTACCATGGCAACAACTCCAAGTAACCTTTCCCAGGAAAGAAATTACACAAGAGAAAATTCCCTTTTAAAGGTCTGTTTCTAGCCCTTCCCACTCTGTTCTAGACTCCCCCTCCCACCCAGAGAATGGAAGATAATGGTTGTTAAGTGGAGTGGATCGCTCATCCCAAGAACAACAATACAGATTTCATGCATATATTAACATAAGAAGGAAACATTCACAAGTACCTTTATCCCTATTAAAATTTCTTCTGGTTAATTTGCGCCCATCTGATGAATATCTTTTTTTTTTTTTTAAAGATTTATTTTATTATGATAAAAGGCATATATGAAAAACCCACAGCCAACATCATACTCAATGGGGAAAGGTTGAAAGTTTTCCCCCTAAGATCAGGAACAAGACAAGGATGCCCACTGTCAACACTGTACTAGAAGTTCTAGCTAGGGCAATTAGACAAGACAAAAAAAGTAAAGGCATCCAAATAGGAAAAGAGGAAGTAAAACTCTCACTGTTTGCAGATGACATGATCCTGTATTTAGAAAATTCTGAAGTATCCAAAGCTACTTGAACTAATAAATGAGTTCAGCAAAGTGGCAGGATACATGATCAACACGCAAAAATCAGTAATGTTTTTGTACACTAGTACTGAACATCTGAGGAGGAAATCAGGAGGAAAATTCCATTTTCAATAGCAATAAAAAGACCCAAATACCTAGGAGTTAATTTAACCAAAGAAGTACAGGACCTATATGCAGAAAACTACAAAACAATGCTAAAAGAAAGTTTAAAAGACCTGAACAAATGGAAAGACATTCCATGTTCATGGATTGGAAGAATAAATATCGTGAAGATGTCAATCTTGCCCAAACTGATTTATAGATTCAATGCAATACTAATCAAAATCCCAGCTTACTATACAGAATTAGAGAAGGCAATGACCAAATTCATCTGGAAGGGTAAGTGCACCCAAATAGCCAAAAGCATTCTAAAAAAGAAGTGCAATGTGGGAGGAATTTCACTGCCTGACCTTGAAACATATTATAAAGCTACAGTGGTCAAAACAGCATGGTACTGGCCTAAAGATAGACACATCGATCAGTGGAATAGAATTGAGAAATATACCCTCACCTATACAGTCAACTGGTTTTTGACAAACCTACCAAGCCCACGCTGATGGGAAAAAACAGTCTCTTCAACAAATGGTGTTGGGATGGGGGTCGGATGTGGCTCAACTGGTTGGGCGTCCGTCTCCCATATGGAGGGACCCGGGTTCGATCCCCAGGACCTCCCGGTAAAAAAAAAAAAAAAAAAAATGGTGTTGGGAGAACTGGATATCTATAACCAAAAGAATGAAAGAGGACCCCTATCTTATCCCTTATACAAGAATCAACTCAAAATGGATCAAAGATCTAAATATAAAAGCTAGGACCATAAAACTACTAGAAGAAAATATAGGGAAACATCTTCAAGACCTTGTAGTAGGTGGTGGTTTCTTGGACCTTACACCCAAAGCACGTGCAACAAAAGAAAAACTAGATAAATGGGACCTCCTCAAAATTCAACACTTTTGCACCTCACAGGACTTTGTCAGAAGGGTGAAAAAGCAGCCAACTCAATGGGAAAAAATATTTGGAAATCACATATCTGATAAGCGTTTAATATCCAGGACATATAAAGAGATGTTACAACTCAACAATAAAAAGACAAATGACCCAATTAAAAAATGGGCCAAAGACTTGAATAGACATTTCTCCGAAGAAGAAATACAAATGGCAAAAAAACACATGAAGAAATGCTCAACATCACTCATGATTAGGGAAATGCAAATCAAAACTACAATGAGATATCATTTCACACTATCAGAATGGCCACTATTAAAAAGACAGAGAACTACAAGTGTTGGGAGAGGATGTGGAGAGATAGAATACTTCTTCACTGTTGGTGGGAATGCAGGATGGTACAACCACTATGGAGGACCGTTTGGCAGTTCCTAAAGAAGTTGAATATAGACTTGCCACGTGACCCTGCAATACCACTACTGGGTATATACCCAGAAGAACTGAGAGCAGTGACACGAACAGACATCTGCACATCGATGTTCATAGCCACATTATTCACCATTGCCAAAAGTTGGAAACCCAGGTGTCCATCAACAGACGAATGGATAAACAAACTGTGGTCTATTCACACGATGGAATATTATGCAGCTGTAAGAAGAAATGTAGTCGTAAAGCAAATGGCAACATGGATGAACCTGGAGGACATTATGTTGAGTGAAGCAAGTCAGACACAAAAGGACAAATACTGTATGAATGCATTACTATGAACCAAATATATTGTTTGATTAAAAAAAAAAAATTTGTATGTATCCATTACATTTAATTGAGAAATGTATATATTTAGGAAAAAAAAAGAAGATTTTATTTATTTGTGCTTGCTGTCTGCTCTCTGTATCCACTTGCTGCATGTTCTTTGTGTCTGCTAGTCTTCTCTTTAGGAGGCACCAGAAAACGAACCCAGGACCTCCCATGTGGAAGAGAGGCGCTCAGTCACTGGAGCCACCTCAGCTCCCTGGTTTGTTGTGTCTCTCATTATCTTTCCTCTTTGTGTGTCTTCTCTTGTATCATCTTGTGTCAGGTCTCGCACCTGCCCCGAGCCAGCTCACCTTCTCCAGGAGGCACCCGGAACTGAACCCGGGACCTCCCATGTGGTAGGCAGAAGCCCAATCCCTTGAGCCACATCCGCTTCCCTGATGTATATTTCTTTAAACTTGTAACTGTCATCTAAGATTTAGGCTATAAGGATTAATTCTTTTTTTTTTTAAAGATTTTATTTATTTATTCATTTATCCCCCCCTTGCTGCTTGTGCTCGCTGGGTCAGCTAACCACACCGTGCGGGCGGGCTTGCCTTCACCAGGAGACCCTGGGAACCAAACCCGGGGCCTCCCATATGGTAAACGGGAGCCCTACTGATTGAGCCACAGCCGCTAATTCTTACTGCTAGTTTCATGAAGGTTTAAAAAAAAAGTTTAAAAAAGATAAAAATTTCAGGGATTTTAATTTCACTTCAAGACACTCTTTCTAACTGTATGATTTTAGGCAAATTACCTCTCTAAGCCTCAGTTTTCTTATCTACAAAATAGGTAAAATAACATCCTTCATACAGGGTTTTTACAAAGATCAAAGAACACACTTAGAACAATATAACCACAGTGCCTTGCACATAAGTATTATTAAATGGTATAATTATATTATTATACCACTACTCAATTTACAGATAAAAACTTAACAAGATAGAGTCAAGCATACAACCTGGTATTCTATAGTCCACTCCTAGAATCCTCCCATCTAATGGCATCAACATCAAACCCAAAACAGTCTGGTGTAGATGTTTAGCTACAAATTCACCTCACAATCCCACCCATCCATAAATCTATCTCCATTTATCCTTAAGATTATCATTTTCAAGATAGACAGTATAGACAGTCAAAAAATAATTGCACAGTCTGGCATATTTTCGTCTTAGTGAAGCCACAGCCTAACTGAGTATTTACAAACCACACATTTGCTCATCTACTGTAATAACTAAATAAGTTAATCTCCAATTCTATGAAAAAAGGAAAAATACACATCAGAAAAAGACTGAGAGAGCACATAAGTTGTTAGCAATGGTTTCTAGCTGGAGGGTGATTTTTATTAAAATTTTTTCTTCACTATATTTTGGTATTTCCGATAGTAAATGTGTAATAATACATTTGTAATAAAATAAATCTTTATCTAAAAATTTGATTTTTATGCAAAAAGTTTTGGAACCATTTTTAATGAAATGAGGAAAAAGTTCCAGAGGTTGAAGTGAAAAAAGAATCCAAAATTGGGAAGCGGCTGTGGCTCAATCGGTGGGGCTCCCGTTTGCCATATGGGAGGCCCTGGGTTCGGTTCCCGGGGCCTCCTGGTGGGGGCAGGCCCGCCCGCACGGCGTGGTTGGCTGGCCCAGCGAGCGCAGGCAGCGGGGGGGGGGGGATGAATGAATAAATAAATAAAATCTTAAAAAAAAAAAAAAATCCAAAATTGAACATATAGTAAGATCTTAATTATATAAATAAGGTATTTATGTACATTTAAAAAGCTAGAAGGATATAGCGAAAATGTTAACCTTAGTTATCTTTAGGTTGCAGGATTAATATCTTCCTCTGTATACTTTTCTTAACTGTTCTGTATTTTCTATTACAAACATGCATTACTTTCAAAACCAGAAAAAAATGTAAAAAGGTCTTTCATCTTGTAGGAATTTTTGCACTCCCATGCTTTTTGTTCTAATGGGTGAATTTAACCCTTTAGTATTATAGTGAGGCTTACAAATCACTAGAAAATCCAATTTTAAAAAAAATCTAACTCTTTATTATATTTATTTTTCTAAGACTTCCCATCTCTACTCTCAACAGCCCAGTTTGGGAAGATTATAGTAAACTCTAATTGCCAGAGAAGAGTCTTTCCCTTTTAGAGAATATCAAATGGCAAACCTGAAAAGCAGAAGTTTAGTAACCAAAAGTAATCAAATATATCAAGAGTTCATGCTAATTAAATATTTAACTTCTCCTCACCATATATTTCTCTTTCTGTTCTTTGCTCAGCCCAGAATTTCTTTTCTTCCTGAGTTCAGCCACCTTTTCCTTGTATCGCAGTTGTCTCTCCGTTGGTGCCTGAAAGGAAAAAGAAAAGTGAGAGACTACCTAGAAAATTCTAAGAAGGCAAGCTTCAAACTAAAAGTACAAAAAAAAAGGAAAAAAATGAAAGTGCAACTTGAGCTGAGAATTCTCAAACCAAGAGAAAACTTCAGTCAACACCAGTATTCTGAAAACACTAAGATAATTTTAAAATTTCAAATTGGGTTCCCTCATCACCCAGACTACGACCCTTACTGCCAGTTATAATTATATGAGTTTGGGCATATAAACTTATTTTAATAATTAACCCAAACAATATAAACAAAGAATGGAAGTCACCACCAAAGCAACAGGAATAAAATAAAGGTCATTTTAATTCACTAACCATTCACTGAATGCTTATTGTTTTTCAATAAGCATTCTAATCAGTAGCAATACACAATGATCTGATCAGCAGTGATATAAAATGAATAAAAACAGAAAAAATGAATAAGATCAGAACCCAATACAATGATGAAAAGTACAGCTACCACTTATGGAGTGCTTATTACTTGCCAAGCACTGGGGATATGTACTTTATATACATAATTTAGCTGACTCTCTACCTGACAGGTAGGTTTTAGTAATCCCATTTTATTAACAAGGAAATAAAATTTAGAGAGGTTAGCTGACCTGCCCAAGACTGCACACCTAGAGTAACAGAATCACAATATTCAAATTCAGATCTGTTTGGCTCCAAAGCCCAAACTTCTCCCTCAACACCAGGCTTCCTCTGCTCCTCATCCTAACCTAACCACAAAAGACACTCATATGATGAGCTAAATACAATATAATGTGACAAGGGCTAAACTAACATTTTGAGGAAATTACAATAGGAATACATAAGAAAGAAATTCATTAATGGTGCAGAAGATTTGGGAAGAATTCCTAGAACAGCTAAGAGTTGTACAAGGCCTTGAAAGATAAATAAAATCTCTTCTTTTTGGTGTGGGTAGAGTTCCAGGCAGAAAAACAGCAAGAGTAAAGACCAAAGTTTAGGGAGGAACAAGGAATTGAGTGCAATCAACAAAGCATGAACGTTCAGAGAAGGAGAAAGAGGACAAAGAAGCATCCTGGAAACCAAGGGAAGAGTGATGTAGAAGAAAAACGACCTAGTCAACAACTATCAAATGCGAAGAAGTCACTGGTGACCCTAGAAATGTGCAGGCAGAGTGGAGGGGTTTGAAGCCAAACTACAATGGGTTGAAAAATGGATACAAAATGAAGAAATGGAGCAGCAAGTATAAACTTTCAAATAATCTGGACTATCTTTTCATTATTATTATCATTATTATAGATAACATCATTCCTCAACAATTGTTTTTCTGAAAACTTACTATTTGAAAAACAAATATGATTCTGAGTTTACAACTGGAAAATTAGTTATTTAGACATACCATAGGAAACAATAGGCATGGACATGCCTAAAGACAGTTATGGGGCAAAGGAGATCCAAGCCATGGATCTCAAACTGTGAATGGCCAGAGCTGTAACAAGGCCCATACCTGGTGCCTGGTTGCATGCCTGTTGTTGTCATCTTGCCTGTGGGACAGCATCCTTTCTTCTATCTGCTTATCCCGGCTCTGTGCTCTCACCTGCAACCGTCAACAACATCAATACATCTGCCTGCCTCTAAGACTACATTTATTAAAAGCATAAAATACAACAATAATCCCTTGATTTATGTTGTACTTTTAATTTAAAGGGTTTCTGCATTTATGATCACAATCTCTGTCAAACGGACAAGACAAGCTTTACATTTTGCCTTTTCTTGGCCATTAACCGAGAATCAAAGAAGTGAAATGATTACAGCTAAATGGTGATAAAGCTAAGATTTTAATTAAGTCTGATAAGTAGACTCCTTCTACTGTACAATGGATTAGGAACAGAATAAAGAAGTACAAAGAAAAGGGTTCAAGTCTATATGAAAACTTCATTCTAGTAATGTGATCTGAGACAAACCATATTAGCTCTCCAATAGTTTCCATTTCATCATCTGGGAAGTGAAGACATATCTCCAACTACATATTCAACTTCACTAAAACTCATGGTTAAAACACAACAACTGACATTCCCCTACAAATCTTCTCCGTATCAATGAATGGCAACACTATCTGAACAGCTAAATCAGGTAAAAATCCTGAATGCTGTTCCTTCTACTAACATTTCTCTTCCCCTAGATCTTCATATAACTGCCTGTTTGCCATCATCCATGACCCAGATCAAATGCCAACTTCTCAGAAGGATTTAACTACTCCAGCAAAAGCAGTGCTACGTCTCTTCCGCAAAACAGTCACTCTCTATACCTCTACTCTTTTTGTTTCTCACAGCATTTATCACTATATGAAATTTTTATTGATTGATTAATTTATATTTATTTTTCCTTCCCCTATTAGGATGTCAGTTCTTCAAAGGCACTCTTTTATCTTATTCACTGAATCCTCACATGTCTATAACAATGTTTGACACATGCAGCCATAGAAATATGACTGGATAAAAATGGTAATAGCACTGACACCAATGGAACCTCAAAATAAACATGGATATGCAGTTACTTTAAAAACTCTGGAGCTATGAATAAATGTGAGGAATTAGTCTAATCTTTGCATTTGGCTATGAATAAATGTGAGGAATTAATCTAATCTTTGCATTTGGCATTCTAAATGTAATAAAAATATATCATCCTTCAGAAATTCTCCTGATCCTCTAAGCACATGTTCTAGTAGCAATAATGGATTATGCTCAGCCTGGTTCCCCTTGTAAAGGGGTGGGGACCTAGGAGAGGGGGGAAAAAATCAGGATAGAAACATTCTCCTTTTTTTAGAATTTTCTTCCCGAACCGAATTTTTTCTTTCTCTTAAAAAAAAAAAAAAAAAAAAAAAATTGCTTAAGGCAACATGTTCATATTGCTACAAGCCAACAATTTAAAAAATATACCTTAAATAAGATATTTATGTAAAACCATCCATAGTATCAAATCTTTAATCTAAAGCCAAGTAGCAGAGGACAACTCTCAAAAAAATAGGGATCAGTTATTTTCAGAGAAAGAAGTACCTAATGCCTTGTCAGATAGCAGATTTAGAATGAAGAAAAACGAAAGTAATGGTCCTCGACACTCCACACAGGCACTGAACGTATGCTATTTTGGGGAAAGATAAAACACAATAAGGAAACGTTGTCCCCTGTGGTCTACTTGCAAACAAGAGAGCAAATTCCTGAATTGGGGAGAATTAATGTTGGATTGGGAATCTACATTTTCTCAGAATGAAACTGGCACAGATGAGAACCTGTGACCCTGGCTTCATTAACACATAACAACAGAAACAAAAACAATAATACTTTGATCTAACCAGCTTGGATAACCTGTCCAAATACTACCTGAACAATCCATTTAAAAAATAACATTTCAACTCCTGCTTCCCCATAATCAGTTATTTGGCAGCAGCCCATACAAGAACAAGGAAGACAGGTTTTTAAGCTCTACTCCTAAATACTTTATCCCAAAACGCAAAGGTAACTTAGGAGCTGTACTTTTCAGAAATTTAAAAGAATTAGCCAAGAGAAGGCCCAACTGAGAGTAACAAATGGGTCAAGTATTTAGCAGAAACAGACAGAGAAAGAAGAAAAGAGTTAAGAAAATTTTGTAAAAAGCAAAATGAATTCATAGATCGAGTAGAACTCAATGCATAAATACTGAGATCACATATTTATGCAAATTATTCCTTACTGGAAGAGGTCCCTAGCAGTCTCTCAAAGTCAATGCACTAGAGGTTGATGTTAATCTCCTTGTTAATTTCTTTCAAAGTACTCATTATATATTATAATTATTTTTCGTTTAACCGTTTTTTTTTGTTTTGTTTTGTTTTGTTTTTTTTAACACTATCACTTTTTATTATGTTTCCTCCGCTAGAATGCAAGAGCAAGGACCTTGCCCATCTTGTTCACCATTGTATCCCCAGTGTTTAGCAAAGTGCCTGGCACAGTAAGCACTCAATAAGTACTCACTGAATAGGTGGGAAAAGTACAATTACCTTGCATTCATCAGCTGAGAGGTTATGATACAGCGGGCATCCTGAGATAGAGAAATGTCTCTCATGTTTTCCTGTGAGGTGTCCTGTTAAAGAAGGGAAAAACTTAATCTCAAAATACAGGAGGATTTAAGCCTAGAAAGAGAGATTTTTCTCTACAACAAACCTGTTTTTGTTTATATCATTTTTATCAAATATATGCCTGATCACAGATTGAATCCACGAATAAGTGCTGTTAGGGCCACAAATTACACACACCATAAATTCTTTTCTTCCACAGGATGGATCTGGCAACCATGGAACATACTTGTGTATGTTCAATATAAATTGTAGTTCCTTCTGCTCTAACAATGTTTCTCAAGTTCCAAAACATCACAAAGCTGCACATTTATAATAAAGGCACAAAATTACAAGCAGGAACATTCTCTTTTGGTGGGTGGAATTTAACTCTTCTATGCTAAATTAATTAAATTATATGTATAAATAGATGTAATTTTCTTTCTGTTGTGCAACATGATCCAATCTGAATTTAACTCCTTTCAATGACGGAAAAAAATTTTCTGAAAAATAGAGAAAAAAATGGCGTTTTCTATTATAAAAGTAAACATATTTTGATAATTTTGAACCAGATAAAATATACTTTTTTTGGAGGGGTGACTTCTTTTGTTTAAAGACTTAGGCTTCTTCTATAATGAAACTTTGAAACAGGCAGTTAGCACAAGGCTTTCTTAAGAAGAGAATATGTTAGTAATAATAATACAGAAGCTCATTTCATCTAAAGGGGAATCTCTTCATTTTTCTATTTTTTTATTTTTTTAATTATTTCCTTTTCACACATCTCTTCAACCAAGAGCTTTATAAAACACCTAAGATGGGGTTGATGATACAATGTTTATGAAATAAAAAGATAAGTTAACTAAGATGACTTGCAAGACTACAAAAATCTCCACCATTCATGGAAAAGACATTTAATTTTGGGTAAAGAAGACACTGGGATTTTTTAAAGTATACATGATTTATAGCGTGAGCTTTAAAGGGTAAAAGGAGTCCAAGTAATGGGGGAAAAACTAATCTAGACAGACAGGCTGCCATTTCTCTGGAACTGTAATATTAAAAATGCAATTTTGGAGATCCATACAACTTACCTTGGACACAGAAAAGTACTCTCAATGATCAAGCACCAGGTATAAAATGTATAGTGCCACTGCTACAGTGGACCGTTTTTTTAATATTATGCATCCAATACTTTTGAGTAAATTATTCAAGTCTTATGTCTTATTTCATATAATGTAATTTATAATACATCTAAAGTATCTATATCAAAACTTTAAAAGTGATAGTTGATGTACTGACCTTGCAATTTCACTTCTATGAATTTATCCTACAGATTTTCTAGAAAATACATATCTACAAGGCTATCCATTACAATATTGTTCAAAACAGCTAAAAATGAGAAATAATCTAAATGTAAGTCAACATGGGACCATTTAAATGATTTATTAACTATCAATATAAAGGAATTCTCAGTATACATTAAAAAGTTGAAGTGCTAATAATATAAATTATTCATGACATACAATCAACCATTGTATAAGTATTTATCCTTTGTTAATAAAAGACATATATGTACATATATACATGTGCATATATATATATATATATATATATATATATATATACACACAAACCTTCTAGAAGAATTCATAATATCTACCAATAATAGTTTTATATCTAGAGCATAGTTCTAGGGGTATGAGTGAAGGAGAACTTTTACTTATACACTTCAAGCCTTTCTGTAGGTTTTAATTTTTCATTAACATGTAAAACTTTTTTTATACCAAAATTAAAAAAAAATAAAGACATTGTTTTGCCTAAGATGAATGAAACGGGCCAAGAACAATTTTGGAAGCTCAGGTTCATCCTTTCCAAACTTTGCCAATACATTAAAACCAAAAGTCAATGTAAATTTTCCTCTTATGCACCAGATTTATAATTACCTTATGGTCTACCCAGTCAAGGAGTTAAGTCTTGGGCATACATAACACTTAATCTGGTGCCCACTCTGACCTAAGCTCCTCCTCTCCACCCTGGTTACTCTGTCCCAGGCACACTGGCTCTTAATTGTTCTTCAAACTTGTTAAGCATTCTCAGCCCTAGAGTCTTTGCAGTTGCCATACCCCCTACCTGAACTCCAATGGTTCACTCTCTCTCTTCCTGTGAGTTCTCTGCTCAAATATCACCATATCAGAGTGGCCTTGCCTGACCCACCATATATGTATAATAGCAATATCCTACCCTCTCGGCACTCCCTGGTTTATTTTCCTTCATAGCATTTATCTCCATTTGATGTATTACGCACTAATTTATCTATCTACCTGTTTTTCCTTCCCCAGTTTGACTTAATGTTCCAAGAGGGCAGGAACTGTTGACATATTCATAGCTGCATCCCCAGAATTTCATAGTGTCTGGCATATGACAAATATTCAATAAATATCTGTTGAATGGCTGACTAAACATAGTAAAGGTAACAATTTAGGGATGCATGAATAGTGATTAGCAGAAATTGAGGAAAAGTTCATTTCCCTGCAGTGTGATGAGTAGATCCTCACCTTCTTAAAGTATATTAGCCATCACTGGTACTAGTATTTATAGAAGGTTGTCTATTCTTAGTTTTACATTACTTATCCCAAATACATCGATTTAGACCTGAAACAACTATCTTTGAGTTATGATTATGGAGTTCAGGGAAACTTTTGCTCCATCTATGCGTTTTGATGGGTTGAGATTATCTAGGAAACTGCTGCTATGATTAGGAAAGGATCCAAATAAATATACTGTTTGCCTCCAAAGCAGGCTTTTTCAGAACTTAATGGCCACATTCAAAATCTGGATTTGTAATGTAGACTCAGAAGTGAAAGGCTCCTTATCTCCCAAATCAGTGTCTTCCAACCCTAGATACAAACTTTAAGCCCAGCATTTGCCACCAAAGCTCACCAAAGGAGTACAAACAAGGTTAAAACCACCACAACAAAAATTCCTGAGGTAATTCAATAAGGGGTGAAAAGTCAGTCCTAAGAAAACAATGAGATACTTATCTGAGAAGAAATACTTTTATCTTGTTTATACTTACTCAGTACACAAAGCCAAAAGACCAAAACTATTGAAGTTACAAGAGGCCAAGGTCTCACATGTATCCTTTTAGTTTTATAGGTTCTTAAGAAATCTGATTTTCTCATTTCTCTTAATAGGTGGGATCATGCAACCAGAATTCTACACTAACTTATGTTCCAATAGCCTTCATTAAGCTTGCACTATTTGCCATATGAGATATTTGAAGATAAGTGGTCTTCCATTTTGTTTTTGTTTTTACTGGGAAAACAAAAGGGATTTTTCACTGGGAAAAGCTCTCAGTAAACTTAACAGTTCATTGTAATTTCCTTGCAACCAGATCAGGAAAAAACTATTATTATGGACAGTAGGCCAGGAAGCAGAAATGCTTTTATTCAAGTGGACAACTCATTGTTAATATGAGCACACAATCAGTGAAGAGCCTAAGAAGCTGGACCGCAACAGAACACAAAACATTTCTGAAGAGAACCACAGAACACAGGGAGTCACAAAGCTGGGCCAACACTAACCTAGAGAGTTACAGCCTGGTGTAGGACACTTCATATTGAAATTGTAGCTTTCATGGAAGCGACGGCGCTTTGGGCGATGAGAGAGATCGCTGCCTGAGTCCTTCAGGGACATGTCCTTGGCAATACTCTCATCATGAGACACGTTGGGGCTGGAGATGTCTATGTCAGACTCAGAAGAAGGTGCATTCCCAGTTGGAGTTCGAGGTGGAGATTCATCATGATCAGCTGTATTTTTAGTTTCTAAAGCAAATGCAATTGGAAGAACTTGTGAATGGGATTCATTTATTTAGGCTTATTATTCAGAAGAGTCTGGGTTTCCCAGATCTGTTTCTATGATTTAACCAGTAACTTTTAGCTACTTATTTGCTAGAAGGCTAAGTGGAAAGTGAAAAGAAACACTAACACCATCTTCTTTGTGCAACTTGAAATTCTGACTAAAATCAAATCTTGGGTTTATCTATTAGAATACATTTCACTTATCTGTGCTCCCCTAAGCCCCCAATCATGGGTAATCAATCAATGGATGAAAATAAGAATACAATTGTAATAATATTGTTTCATTAATTGTAACAAATATACCACACTAATGCAAAATGTTAATAACAAACTTGGGGTGAGGTGGGGAAGAATATGGGAACTCTGTACTTTCTGCAAGACTTTTCTGTAAACCTACAACTGCTCTACTTTAAAAAAAAATTTTTTTAAGAAAAAAGACAGGATGAAAATAATAATAATAAAAAAAAAAATAATCATCCTACTCTCCTACCAGGAGATGCACAGGATGGAAGATAAATGAAAATGGTTGTCTTTCTGGATGACACTGAGGAGGCTTGGTGGGATAGTTTGAATAGGATATGGACTCAGAGTTAGCTCATTGGTAATCTAACAAGCCAACCTTGAAATTCCAGACTTTAAGTCAGGGGTTACAAGACAAATGCCTTCCAAGACAGGGCATGGAAGAGTAACATTTAGGAATGAAGGAGATGAGGTAGGACAGCTCACTCTCCATCTAATGGGGACAACTACCATTCAGCTCCAGTCAATTATCACTGAGAGGTAATGACCACCCAGTGTTCCCAAATCTTTCAATCTTTTAAAAGAAAACTAGTAATCTGGGCTTTTATATGAAATTTCTTTATTTTCAAATACTAACAATACATTTTTTAGAAAATTTAAACACTGTACAAGCACACATAATCTAACCAACCAACCAACCATGTTGGTAGGCTAACCATGTTGGTAAGCCAGAAGAAGCTCATCAGTCTGTAACCTCTGCTTTAAAGAGTTGGTGAATCATAATCTCAAATGGTTTTTCATTCCCCATTAGTGATCAACCCTACTCAAAAATTCACAGAGAAATGGATTGACAAACATGGCTATTAAAAAAAAACCTGAATCAAGCTTTATTTATCTGTGGTTAAGACTCCAGACCCTTCTTCCTACTATAGGTCTGAATCTCCAGAATACTTTGGTATCAAACTGTCTTCAGCAAGACATAAGAAAGGAATCAGGCAAACAGCACCCACCTGCAGTTGCCCCAAGTACTCCTTTAAAGAAGCTCTGTAATGGGTTCAAATCATACCATACCCACTCACCTCTATCTGAAAAATCAACCACTTGTTCCGTTTCCGAGCCAGATGAACGAGTCTGCCGAAGAGGGTATTTTTTTGGAGTCACTGGCGTAGGCTGCTGCTGACTACGGGTCACTCTCCTGGTAGAATAAGCAGGTTCCTCAGTGCCAAAAGACTGCAAATTTCGAACAGGGCTGGAATCTGATCCCAATTTTAAAAGACAATAAAATAATTAAAGAAAAAAGGAAATCTGTTTTATTTCACAGATTTCAGATTCCTCCTCCTCTTCTTTAAAAAAATCCAACAAACCCTTAAAACATCTATAAAAATATAAGCAAAACAGCCTTGCTCAGGTACAGAGATTCCACACAGTGTAGCATTAATAGTTTAGGTTCTGGGATCAAGACTAAACTTGATACTATGCCACTCCACCATACCAACTAGTTGTGACATCTTGGGGAAGTTAATCTCTCCAAGCTTGTTTCCTGATCTGTAAAACAGGGAAAATAACAGTAGCACATCCTCATAAGGTTATTGTGAGGAGTAAATGATCTAATGGATATAAGAACTGAACATGATTCATGGTGCACAGAAAGTGTCTTATAAATACTAGGTGCATCCTTTCTTTCTTCCCTTATTCTAACTGATCACAAAGCAGAAGTTCTACTACTAAAGTATAACCATATACAAATATCTCCTTACTTTATGATCTATATTTTTTCTTCCTGATGACCCTCTCTGATACACTTAAGCAAAATTATAATAGATTCATAAAGGGAAGGAAAGAACACAGCTTTTTAAATACTTCTGGATGGCAAAACCTAGTCTGACACACCCAGCAGCCTTTACATCTCCAACCTGATCACAAAATAAACAAAATTCAAATAAAAAATTAAACAATAAAAATTCCTAAAATAATATATAAATCTTGTAGCTTCTCCAAAGAAAACTGAAACTCTCAAATTTTGAGGTGAAAAAAAAGTTAGCACACGGCAATGTCGTCAGTTTACACAGCTCCAGGAGGCTCCATTCACAATGTAGTCTGTGTTTTGCTTTAGAGAGGACCACCTTACATAAACGACACCGAAACTCCTGGCCATTAAGTTTAAGACCCAGTCCACCTAAATTTTCTGTTTCAAATATTTACAACTTTCAGATGTCCAGGGCACAACCGACAACATTTTCTAAGAACATTATGCCTCCTCCTTTGCATATGCTGTTCCCTCTGCCTGGAACACCATTTCCCCATCGTTTCCTACTTGATCCCCTAAGACCTCATTCTGGGAGATCTGCTTTCAGGTGGGTGCCCCACCTTGAGGGCAGGAACTATAATTTTCCATCATTGCATCCCAGGACATAGCATAGTGCTTGAATTATAATAGGCACTAGTCAATATTACAATTGTAGAAAAAATTTTAAAGTTGAGAAATCAAGACACACAAGCTAAACTTTAGTTATTCTTAAACTTAAAAATAAAAAAGTTAGGAAGAGTTGTTGAAAGAATATTCCCACTTTCTTGCTTGAAAAACTAATGTTTTTCTCTCAGTTTTGTAACACACTCACATAACAGTAACCAAATCAGCACTCAAGGCATATTATAATTTTTTTTTTTTTTTTAAAGATTTTTTATTTATTTATCCCCCCCTTGTGGCCCATGCTCGCTGTGTCCATTCACTGTGCGTTTTTCTGTGTCTGCTTGTCTCCCTTTGTGTCATCTTGCTGCACGAGCTCACCGCACCGTGTGGGTCGTCAGCTCACTGCGCTGCGTGGGCCAGCTTGCCTTCACCAGGAGGCTCTGGGAATCAAATCCAGGGCCTCCCATATGGTAAACAGGAGCCCAACCACTTGAGCCAGAGCCGCTTCCCATAATCTTTCCTTAATCTTGTAACACCTACTGATTATCAACTTAATGAATTTATTACAACCTTCTTTCCTACCCAGGGAATTCCAGAACAGAGGCAGGAGTAGACAGGGGTGCCCTCCAAATCCAAGTCCAGATGGTTAATTGCACTAAAGAACCTAAACGTCCTTCTAACTCTGAGGGCCGAGATTCTTTTCTCCCAAAGCAAAATTCTGGATATTCACACACTGTTTGGGTACAACACTCATTATCTATTAAGTGTCTATCAGACTATATTTCAGTCTATATTTTAAACCAATTAAATATGGTTTTAGAAGCATTGGGTTCCTCCAATTAAAGATGCAAGACAAAGGGGGGCGGATGTGGCTCAAATGGTTGGGCGTCCGTCTGCCATATGGAGGGACCTGGGTTCGATACCTGGGACCTCCCGGTAAAATAAAAAATATATATATATACAGAAGGCGCAAGGGCTGCCAGGCTCTGTGTGCCGCTGAGCCGTCGGGCCCCAGAAGCCATGCAGCAGGATGATGACGTAACAGGGGAGAGAAAAGATGTGATGCTCCGAAAGCTCCAGAAGCCAGGAGCTGAGGTGGTGCAGGCGGCAGAATACCTCTCTCCTACATCAGAGGTCTCCAGGATCGAATCCTGGTAAAGACTGGAGGAGGATGAAAAGAGATGGCAGGAAACAGACACGAAGAATTGCCCAGTGAATGGACACAAAAACAGCAAATGGGGAAGGGGGGGTTTAAAATGGATAAAGTAAATAAATAAATCTTAAAAAAAAAAAATTTATAAAAAAAAAAAAGATGCAAGACATGTTAAGTCCCTAAACCATTCTAAGAGAAAGTGAAGAGATAATATTTCCATTTTACTGATGGGAAAACTGTAGTCTAAAAAATGTAAATGACTCAAGACAAACATGTCACACTCTAATGTGTCACATTTTATCAGACATAGTTCTTTTGGGTCTACAAATTGGACAGCACCCCCAATAGAACCATTTTTAAAGACCTGATACTTCTGCAGTTATTCATTCTGTACTTCACCAGATTCCATCATCTATACCAAAACAAGGGACCAGTTTCCACATTTACTAGCACAATAACATACTGACCAGTCAGCTGTGAGTGATCAGGAAGAACAAAGTCTTTTACCTTGAGAACTCTGGCTCAGCCTGGCTGAGGAGCGGGTGACTCTGGCAGATCGTCGAGAGGTGCCATCGCTCTCTGAACTGTCTGTGTGCTCGAGATCTGTAGAAAAATCGGAATCTTCGGTTCCATCTGAACTACTGCCTGCATTCCTCTGTAACACCATAGATCCAGACATTAGCAAGGAAGCATTTACTCTGTAGGTTTGTATTAACACTGGAAATACAACAAACCATGATGCTAAAAACCCCAAGCTCCACTCAGAAAGGATTCTACAAACATTGGCCCATAGCCAATTATCATTTATTAAAAACATTTAAACAGACAATCTAAACAATGTACTTTTTTTTTTTTTTTTTTTTAAAGATTTTATTTATTTATTCATTTATCCCCCCCTTGCTGCTTGTGCTCGCTGGGTCAGCTAACCACGCCATGCGGGCGGGCTTGCCTTCACCAGGAGGCCCCGGGAACCGAACCCAGGGCCTCCCATATGGTAAACGGGAGCCCTACTGATTGAGCCACAGCCGCTTCCCTAAACAATGTACTTTTGTTAAATAAATAAAAAGAATTAACTCTTACTGCATTATCACTAATTCTGAAACAAGTCCATTTGGAGATCAGCACCACAAACTGGAAACCAAAGTACCCAAGTCCAAAATGGTCTGGCTGATATAACCATAGTTATAGATAGTGAGAAAAATGTTGGTGCTAGGCCCCGTTTGACTTTAAGGTATCTTTTGTTCTAAGCCTCCATGAACAGCTATCAAATATCAAAACCCACATTCTAATTCAAGATATCAAGATCCTCAACTCCGATCCCAAGAGAACATAAGTAGAAAGAGAAAAAGATTTCTTATGTAGTCTCCCCTTGAGGATTTCTCCAAAACTGCTGAAAAGAGCAGCTCATACATGAAAGCTTGGGGCATATTAAAAAACAGATTTTATCATCTTTTCAGTTCAAAATTATTTGTCAATTAGCAAGAGTAATGAGCCATAAAGATAACTTTTATTAACTGAGCATTAACACTATATCCTTTATTAAATCAGAAAAGTAAAAGTATTTACTAGAAAATACAAATCTTCAAACTACAAGTCCTCAATCCTTTATTTGAATGCTTGGGCCCAGCTGTGTTTGGAATTCATAATTTTTTAGATTGTTGGAAAGGAAATATTTTACATATATCTTATAAATAATACCCCACAATCAAACACATTAATATTTCTGCAGAAAAATGTATAAATGGTAACACAAAATGGGACATATAGAAACCATAAATAGCCGCTGAACAGTTTATGACAGATTTTGCCACCAAATAAGTCACTAAAAAACTTACATTTTCCAGAGCTCTCTGTATTTGGGAATTGCAGAAAGGGGACCATGGACCTATTCCAAGGCACCAACACAATTCCTGCGTTTGGTGAGCTTTAACATAACCACCACCTACCAACTTGGGTCATTTTGGGAAACTTTGTTGGTTTTTTTGTTTTGTTTTAATTTAAAAGTCTCTCTGAAGAGAAGGATTTTTGGAGAACTGAGCAAGAATACCACACAGCTTTCCAAATATCTCAAAGGTAATCTGTGCAGAAATAAATGGAGGCATAAGAGGAGAGTCATAAAAAAAAAAAAAATCCCTGGGATGGAGGAGCAAGTTTTATAGGTCATCTAGTCCAATTTTCCAGATATTTCAATCCCTGATCATCTTTAAGTAGAGACATATACAATGTGTCTCTACTTAAAGAACGAATAGGCCCTTCTACAGTTATGTCTGTTTCCCCCATCAGACTGTGAATCCCTTAAGTAAGGGATTATGTCTAGGTAATCGTCAAATCCCCAGCAAGCCAGCCGACAACGAGTAGTCAACAAACTTTTCTTTAAATGAATTAGATTTGTTGTGCAGTTCTGGCTTTGCCACTGCACTCAATTAAGAGTGGAGGGGTGGTTCCCAGGTGATAAATACAAGTTTTTTTTTAATTTCACAAACTGTATTTTCTAGGCGCTACCGAGCTAAGCAAATAAGGAAAATTTAAAACTTATAATCAAAGGCCTGAGGCAGGCGCTGGTTCAATACCACCTACTCAGGGAAGCGGCTGTGGCTCAATCAGTAGGGCTCCCGTTTACCATATGGGAGGCCCCAGGTTCGGTTCCCGGGGCCTCCTGGTGAAGGCAAGCCCGCCCGCACAGCGTGGTTGGCTGACCCAGCGAGCACAAGCAGCAAGGGGGGGATAAATGAATAAATAAATAAAATCTTTAAAAAAAAAAAATACCTACTCAGGGTTGGGCGTCCCTCTCCCACATGGAGGGACCCAGGTTCGATCCCCGGAACCTCCCGGTAAAATTAAAAAATAAAAATATATATACAATACCACCTACTCCTCTGCTTTGTTGTTCCCCACACCTGGAAAGGAAGGCGGTCTCAAAAACCCTGCCTCAGCACCTATCAACAGCACTACCCGGAGGGGAGGGGACACGTGCCACCCAATAGAGGTCCTGATGAACCGTGCCCCCAAGGGACAGACTGCCAGGCGCAGCCAGTCAAGAAGAGAAGAATCGTTCTCCACAGCCAGTTAGAGCGTGGTAGGGCCGGGCCCAGGCACCGCCCCCGCACGCGGGGACGTGACCGTTGGACCCAAATGGGCGGTGTCACCAGCCAATCAATTTGCTTCTCGACGTTTCAACGACCAATTAACGATAAGAACGCCTCCGGTTCGGCCAAGTAGAGGGCGGGAATAGCAGCAAACATAGGCCGAGGCCAGGGTCGGGCCCACGTTTTTCTGTCGGGTACGGACGGAAGAGAGGGCTGCTGAGATAGGTTGGGAAAGCGGGAATTTGGAATCCAACCACTGTGAGGCATGGCCAGCTGCGTCACGTTGCTCCATCGACTGTCCTTAAAAATCCGCCATCCCTCCTCTCCCGTTTTTCTCACCTTCCTTCGGGGCATTGCCGGCGGCTGCGGCCCGACGGTTCCGATTCGGGCAGCGGCGGCAGCAGCAGTAGGAACGGCGGCTCCGGCGGGCTCCGTGGCGGCCTCTATAGCAATCCCAATCCTGCAGACGATCCCAAGTGCCTCCTGCCTCACAGCGTTCAGTCTTCTGCGCAGGCGCCGCGGGCTGAGGCGCTTTTTCCTTCACTTCCGGCTGGGGTCGCGTCACTTTGCATTCGGGCCACAGATGGGGCGGGGCGGGTAGTGGGCGTGGCGTTCGCTCCTTTTGGTGAGGCTAGTGAGCGCCATTTTGGAATTGGGCAGGAAGAGGCGCCGATAGTAGAAACCCGGGCCAACCAGGTTTGGTTAGGTGAATGACGGTCCTTGTGGGCATAGTTAGCCATCCTTGTTTGGGGCACAAGCTTGACAGTTGAAGTTAACGGTTTTCATCTTTACCTTGGGCAGTTTCCCTTCCAGGTCGTTTTAGTTTAAGGGAGACGGGAAAAGAAACCCCTAAAATCCCTCCGGTTGCTAAGGTTTAACCCCTTCGTTGCCTACTTGACTAAAGGACGTATCAGTTTATCATATAAACTCAACGTTGAGAAGGGATATTTTGCATAAGAAACCGTGTTTTAAGAGCCATTCTGTGTCTCAATAGGAGAGGGAATGGCGGGGGGGGGGGCTTGTAAAAAGAACAAAAGTGTGGCCTCGGTCATCAGGAAGTTTGCTGTTTGGTACAGGAGACATTGTCCTTGCCCTTGGCGAACAGTACTTAAGTTAGTCGTTCCGGTCGCAGGGGGAGACAAAACCATTCTCTAGAAGCTGTAGTTCCAAAGAATAACAATTTAGCTTTGTGGTGAAGGCTCCCTTATCCCATTATGTATGGGTTTGAGAGCACTGAGTGGCCAGAGGGGTGCCGTACCAGAATCGGAGAAGCATTTAACCCCATTTAGCCCAAGTGACCTCTGGAAATCCAGATGCACGAGCCGGCAGTTGGGGGAGGGGAGGAGAGGAGAGGAAGGGATGTTTTTCTTGAACCTGCAGTTCAAAAAGTCATGGATATTTAATAACGACGACGACGACGATGATGATGATGATAGGGTCTGCTTTGAGAGAGCCTCGGAAGAAGTTGGCTAGAGAGAAAGCCTTGAGAGGACCAAGACTTGCCTAAGAGAAGCTGTGTGGAATCAGGCAAACTCAGTCATTAAGTTAGGATCCTGGATGAGGGTTCCAACCTGAGGCCTGCTAAAATGGAGATTTCCCCCAAGGAGCAGAAGTCAAACGTCTGATTGATGGGCTAAACAGAGGAATCTGAAGAGTTAAAAGTTCCAGACCCTAGGCCAGAGCTCTCCTTGGAGATATCCTGGGCCAGTGTTGATACAGACAGCTTTTAGTATTTAGTATTTAGCTTTTAGTATTTAATATAAATACTTTTGAATAACCTACTTAGGTTGAACTGCTTAGAAGAACTTATTTGAAAATGGCTCACATTTCTTCTTCCTGGTATCCTCTCAACAATCAAGCTTCCAATTTCACAATATTATTCCATTATTTTGCACTTAGTGTTTTGTACTGAGTTTACTTTTGGATGTTCTGGCTCCCCAACTGTCTAAAAAGCTCTTGTGTTAAAAGTAAGTCTTAATGGGGTCAGATGTGGCTCAACTGGTTGGGCATCCGTCTCCCATATGGAGGGACCCGGGTTTGATCCCTGGGACCTCCCGGTAAAAAAAAAGAAAAAAAAAGCAAATCTTAATTCTTTTGTAACATCCCCTCTAATGCCCAGACAGTACCCCGTCTCCATTCTCCAGTCTCTGAATAGCAGCACTCAGAGATGGTCAAGTATCTCTCGCTGGAAATTAGTTAAGTTCTTACACTGGATTCTCTAACACTGCAGCTGACACTGAAGAGATTACAGTTTCATTTAGACCTGGTTCTTGTCCTTGGAAAGTGTACACTCTGGAAAAAAGCTGAAAAACCTAATACACCAGTAGGGTAGAAATATGTCCCTAAGGGGGAAAAAATGTGTGCTTAAGATGAGTTTGGACCAGCTAGGTATATTTAAAATAAGGGAGAAGGAATCTTAAAACCTCTTTCTTTCTCTCTCTTTCTTTCTCTTTTTCTCTCTTTCTTTCTTTCACCAAATATAATCTTTACTTTGAGTGTCTTTTTTTCTTTTCCAGGAACAATTAGCTCTCACTTGGTTTCAAAACCTCTGACCAGTTGCTCCCTGCCCATTGTCATCCACCAGACTTCACACCTACCAGACTTCACATCAGTACACTCCACTATCCTTCCTGCCTTTACTCTTTTACACAGGCTTTTCTTCCTGCCTGGATGCATCTCCCAAACCTCTTTAAAATTTACTTTCTTTGGAAAGTTTTTCCTAACTTATTCTAAGGTAGTAGGGCATAGTGATAAGTTATTCTGCACTTAGAACAATATTTATACTTTCCCTTATACAATTTGGTAGATTTTCTGTTCCCCACTGTCCTTCTCCAACAGGTAATAAGAATATAACTCCTATTTATTCATCAGCTCTACTGGTGTCCAGTACAGGGCTTCTATGTCAGATCTGGCTTTGAATCTCAGGTCTGCATTGCTCTTGGACAAATATTGTAATTAATCTGTGCCTCAGTTTTCTCATCTGTGAAGCAGGAACATTAATCCCCACCTCACGGGGCTGTTGTAAGGATTATTTATAAGAGATGCTTGTTGTAAAACACTTAGCACAGTTCCTGCTCAATAAATGACTGTTGTTAATGATATTTATAATTCCAGTTACCCTGGTCATGGCTATAACATCTTTTTTTTTTTTTTTTTTTTAAGATTTTATTTATTTATTCATTTATCCCCCCCTTGCTGCTCGTGCTCACTGGGTCAGCTAACCACGCCGTCCGGGCAGGCTTGCCTTCACCAGGAGGCCCAGGGAACCGAACCCGGGGCCTCCCATATGGTAAACGGGAGCCCTACTGATTGAGCCACAGCCGCTTCCCTATAACATCTTAATGTTTGTGAATATATTTTTTCATGCTCTCAACGTTTGTTTGCTTTTGTCAGTTCAACCTCAGTTCAGTTCAACAGACATGGAATGATTACACCATCTTATTACCTTCGAAAATAGAAGGCTGAGCAAAGTTCAGAAGTGGTGAAGAGGAAGAAATGGATGGTTTTGTCTGGAAGGTACAGGAAAGGATTCGTGAAGAGATGTGAAATTTCATAGGATGAATAAATTTGCCAGTGGACAAGGAGAAGATGGGCTTTCCAGACAAAGGGAACAGTATGTGCAAAAGTACACAGGTGTGGAGCAGCGTGGGGTATAGGGGTGACTAACTCGGCATGGTAGAGTTGGGGTGGTTGCCAAAAGAGGCAAGAATGGTTTTGGAAACCAGTTCTTGAAAGCTCTGCCAAGGAGCCTGAACTATTCTGGAGGTGATGGGAACCTCTGAAGGACTCTAAGCAGAGGAGTCATACAATCAGACTTGCAATTTAGAGACCTCTTCTGGAAGCTGTGAGGGGAACTGATCAGTGGCAGAAAGACCAAAGGCAGGGCCACCAATTAGAACACTGCTGTAATAACCTTGGCCAAAGATGAAGAGAAAGTGAACAGAGCAAGGGCCGGGCGGGACCGTCTTTTATGTATCTTCTAGTGTATTGTCATACTTATATCTGTGTCTTGTCTCCTGTTACATTTATAATTTCCATAAAAGATCCCTCAATTTCTTTTAAAACACTCCCTTTGTAAGTAAAAAGATTGGTAACATTTCAAATATAAAGTGTAGTTGTTCATTTGCCTCAAAAGCCTGGGAGCTCTTAGAGGTTGGAAGCCTTGCTAGGCTGGCCACTACCAACTCCAGCTTCTCCCTTGCTGCCTGGAACCTGAAGGGGCTCAGTAAATGGGGTGCCACTGAATTGAATATTGCTGACCTCACTGCCAGGTGATGGCTCAGTTAGGCAAGACTTGCATAGAATCAACCATCCTCTCCCAAGTTTCTTTTTGACCAGTAATGTGCCTAGGGGGAGTTAAGGGACAGCAGTTTCCTCTGTGTGCAAATAATTGGCCTGTGAGTTGGGGGAAGCAGGCTTTGACCTTTTAAGGCAATGCTAGTGTAACCAGCCTGGTGTCACCCATAATTTCTGACAAAAAGTATTGGCCTAGTCTCTATTCCTTTGGGAGAATCTAAGAGGTTGCTGATGTGACCATAATTCATATTGAAATCTTTCCATTTACAGCTGCCTTAAAAATAGAGTCAGCACAGCAACTGATGAACCCTCCTTTCTTTTTCTTATTGGAGATGGGCTGGAGCTTCATTAACCTGCCTGGCCACTTGTTAATTTGGTTCTTTGTAATCACCCTTATCCCCTAACCCCACCTTGGGGAAAGTTATTGAACAGATCCCAGCAGGCTCAGGCACAGCTCCCCACCTCTGCAGCTATGGTTATAAATAACCACCAAAGCTAAATAGTCAAATAACCACATTTTGAAAATTGCCTAGAAAATCACTCTGATCCTGATTCAATAGCACTTTTTATCCCACCCTGTCCTTTATCTCCCACTTCCCCCACTTATCTACCTCCCTTCCCTGATCCAAGCTCCCCAGGGAAGTCAATCTGAGCACAAAGCCAGCTTATGATGAAGACATCCTTTTCCATATTTGACAGGGCCAGAGCCCTCCGGGGCTGTAGTTATAGTTACATGATGTTGTTATGGCAGCAGAAGCCTCAGGGCAACATATGTTCTTCTGTGGTAATTGGGTTTGCTTTAACAGACTGTGTCTCCTTGGGTTCTCCATACCCACGTTCACTTACGAAGACGACCAGGGAATTTCCATTATGGATGGGGCTTTGTAGTTTGATTCCAGCAAAATCTGATTTCTCTTTATTCCCCAAGATAGAATGTACTCAGTAACCCATGGGTGGAGACTTCTAGAATGTAGCCATTTTCATTTAGTCAAGAAATATTTATTGAGCATATGATATGTGCTAGGAGCTGAGTATATACTGTGAATGAACAGATGTGGTCCTTCCACTCCTGGAACTGATGATTTAGCACTAGTGTGTACAGGAGGGATGGGGGAGTATGACTTTCACCTATTCCCAACCCTCTCCACCTTGTCAAAAATTATTAACCAAGTGTAATGACACTAAATAATATTTTTTAGGAGGTACCAGAGATTGAACTCAGGACCGTACATGGGAAGCAGGCACTCAACCACTGAGCTCCATCCACTCCCCACTAAATAAATTTTTGAGGAAACAAAAGTCATTCTTAATAGCCACAAGGCTATTTTTGTTTTTATTTTTTTTGCTTATTGCTTTCCAATTTTTCTCCACATGCATACATTTTACTGTATGTGTACATTTTAATATAGATGCACTCAATGTTTACATAAAATTTTATATTTTTTATATATTGTCAACATTTTCCATGTTTCCTTCTAGTCTTCCTAGTTGTAATAGCTATGTGATATTGCATTGCAGTACTATGGGATTATGTGCTCTCATTCCCCTATTGGGGTTTTTTTTTATGTCAGATAATGCTGCAGTGAGTGTTTGCATGTGTCCATAGCTCTCTCCTGTTGAATTTTATTTCTGCCTTTTATTACATATTGCTTTATTTCTTTCCCCAAAGATTTGTGCAATTACAGTGTTACCAGCAATGTGTGAGGATGCCAGTTTTAAGACATTCTTCCTAAAACTGTTACCACTTTTTAAATCTTGCCATTTTAATAAAAATGAAAACCACCTCAATTGTGCTTTCGATTTTTATTTCTAGTAAGGATGTACTTCAGTCTTCCATGCATTAATCTAATTCTGATCCCTCTTCTGTGAAATCTTATTCATTACTAATTTCTCTGCTGGGGTCTTGATGATTTTAAGTTTGAATGAGAGGGAAGCAGATGTGGCTTAAGTGATTGGGCTCTCATCTACCACATGGGAGGTCCCGGGTTCGATTCCCGGAGCCTCCTAGTGAGGGCAAGCTGGCCCACGTGGAGAGCTGGCACAACAAAAAGAGACAAAGAGAAGAGACAATGAGAGACACAACAAACCAGGGAGCTGAGGTGGCTCAAGCGATTGCCTCCCACACTGGAGGTCCTAAAGAGAAGACAAGAAGAGAAGACAAGCAGACACAGAGGGCACACCGTGAATGGACACAGAGAGCAGACAGTGAGTGCAAAAACAACGGGGGGCAGGGGAAAGAATGAATAAAATAAACCTTAAAAAAAAAAAGTTTGAGAGATTGAGAGAAAGATTAGATAGATAAATAGATAGATAGATGATAGATAGATAGATAGATAGATAGATAGATAGATAGATAGATAGATAGATAGATAGATAGATAGATGATAGATAGATATGTATAGATAGCTGTGTCTGAGCTACATTCACTTACAGTGTTTGTTATTAAGAAGGCAGAGAGTTTGCCTCTTATTTTTCTAATATTTTCTCCTCTCCTTGCTCTTTCACTATGGCTTCCCAAGTAAATCTAGTGGCAAATTCTGTCTGTCCTGTATCCATGCTATTGAGAAAGAGAGTGAACTTGTGTACAGAATGTATAAATGACATGGATGGAAGCAGTGAGAAGGCAGGTCATGCCTCACCTCAGCAAGTGTTGAGAGGCCACTTTAAAAGCCACAGTAACTCTGGCTCACTATAGGAACCATGAAGATAGTTCTGTAGACACTATTTTCTTGGTGACCTGGATGAAATTGAGTCCCAGAAAAAATGTTTCCCAAACAAATTGACCTCAGGTGGTTTCCTGCATTCTGCTATCTGTAAAATGAGGACCATTTTATTTGTTGGGAGACGCATTCCCAGGAATGAGGACTAGGAATGGGTCTACTCTGAATCATTTATACATGCTTACCAATCTCCCTTGTGACTAATTGTACCCAAGTGTGAATCATCTGGCCAAGGCGAGGGATGCAAGCTACCACCAAGAAAAACATTTCCTCTGTTTTAGGCAAACATACATGGTCCAAACCTACAACCTTGGGCTTCTTAGCACCATGCTCTATCTGAATGAAGTTCCTGATTCTAACCCAATCACAGTGGCAAGTGCTGACTTTTTTGCTAGTCTGGAAATTTCATGAGGATGAGTGTGCATCTGGTCATTTCCTTACCTGCCTAGCCTTGCCAGCAGATGTCACTACACTAAGCCACATTCTCCAAAGATATGACTGGAAGAAAAGAGGACTTCTGGATCTGACCCTCGTCTGTCCCTTTTCTCCCATGGTTTCCATTACTACTGTGGAAAACAAGGATATATGTATATACATGTTTCCACAGAGCAGAACTGAGGCTTGAACTCAACAGGTCAAGACCCAAGTGTCAGAGTTCTTATCCAGAGGACCTTCCCCAGATTGGGTGGGGAGCATAGCTGCTGTAGAAAAGGCGGCAGGGCCAGCAAACCATTGAAATAGGGGTACACATGATAGAGCTATCTAGGAACAAGAGCCATAGTCTTGGGGCCATTCCAAATGTCACTGTGAAGCTGATATTTCACGCAAAGCACTCCACCTACCCTCCACCCCTGTCCCACTGTCCACACTGGCAGGGGCCATCCCTCTCCTGCAAGAGGTGGGACAGATCCATCAGTTTTGGGCCTCCCCAGTGCCAGCCAGGCATGGCCACACCATGCCAGGTTACTGGAAAAAGTTCTTAGCAGTTCAGACCATTGTTACTGGTCTCCTTCAATATAAGTATAAGCAGCATTAGCAACCTGGGGGAAAGAGCCATTATTGGGTCTTGTGTAAAGACTTTAATTTCATGTACTGCTGTAGGATAAAGACTGAAATCCTTACCTGGCCTGTGGGATCCTGCATGGTCTGTCCTTTGGCTAACTCTCCAGTCCCACCCATACAACCTTCTGCCTCATTCTCTGTGCTGCAGCTTCATTGGCCTTCCTGTAATTCCTTAGGAGTGCACTGGTTCATTCAACTCCAGGACCTTTACACGTACTCTCTTTTTTTTTTTTTAACTTTATTTTGTACATTTAATAATTGAAAATATAAAGAATTAAAAACTAAAAAGTAAACACAGATGAATAAATATATGCATTTCTCAATTAAATGTAATGAATACATAAAAATTTTTTTTTGACTCAAACAATATGTTACACAATATATTTGGTTCATAGTAACACATTCATACAGTATTTGTCCTTTAGTGTCTGGCTTGCTTTGCTCAACATAATATCCTCCAGGTTCATCCATTTCGTCATATGCTTTACGACTTCATTTCTTCTTACAGCTGCATAATATTCCATCGTGTGAATAGACCACAGTTTGTTTATCCATTCATCTGTTGATGGACACCTGGGTTTTTTCCAACTTTTGGCAATGGTGAATAATGTGGCTATGAACATCGGTGTGCAGATGTCTGTTCGTGTCACTGCTCTCATTTCTTCTGGGTATATACCCAGTAGTGGTATTGCTGGGTCACGTGGCAAGTCTATATTCAACTTCTTTTAGGAACCGCCAAACAGTCCTCCATAATGGTTGTACCATTCTGCATTCCCACCAACAGTGAAGAAGTGTTCCTATCTCTCCACATCCTCTCCAACACTTGTAGTTCTCTGTCTTTTTAATAGTGGCCATTCTGATAGGTGTGAAATGATATCTCATTGTAGTTTTGATTTGCATTTCCCTAATCATGAGTGATGTTGAGCATTTCTTCATGTGTTTTTTGCCATTTGTATTTCTTCTTTGGAGAAATGTCTATTCAAGTCTTTAGCCCATTTTTTAAATTGGGTTTTTGCCCTTTTATTGTTGAGTTGTAACATCTCTTTATATATCCTGGATATTAAACCCTTATCAGATATCTTTACTCAGCCTGGAATGTTCTTCCCCCATACTCTTTTTCATCTACTTCCACTAAACCTTCAAGTCTCAATTCAAATGTCATTTTTTTGGGGATGCCTTCCCTGAGCCTCCTGGACTAGATCAGAATCTCCACTTCTACACTCTTTTTTTTTTTCTTTTTTTTTTTTTATTATGGGTAAAAATCAAAATTCTCACAATACATACAAACATTTGCATAATGATATATAAATATATGTGCATATATGTGTATTTGCTTACAAAAATGTTATTTATATATATATATATATATACATTCTACACTCTTCTATCACCCTGTACTTCTCTTCATAGCATTTGTCTCAGTTTGTAGTTATATGTTTATTTGTGTACTCTTTTGATTCTTTATCATCTGTCTCCCCAACACATACCCAAGTTCCATAAGGGCAATGCCCATTTTACTTAACATTGCATCCTCAGGACCAGCAAAGTATGTGGCACTTAGTAGGCACTCTATAACTGTTGAATGTATAAATGAATGAATGAATGAATGGTGAGTGAATAAATGAAAGAAGTTAGAAAACATAGTGTTACTCTTGTACACATTCATATAGCATTCACTTTTGAAATATAGTGTCTAATTCTGGTAATTTACCCCCAAAGAAGGCAGATCAGAGTTCAGAAAAAGGGATCTAAATTGGTCAAGGGAAAAATGGAATGTTACCATATGAAGCAAGATTTAAAAGACTGTGGGAAGGGAAACGGATGTGGCTCAAGAGGTTCGGCGTCCGTCTACCATATGGAGAGACCGGGGTTCGATCCCCGGTACCTCCTGGTTAAAAAATAAATAAATAAATAAAAATAAAAGACTGTGGGAAGATCGAGGCTGAGGATATGATCCATATATATGAAAATATAAAGGAAATAGATGCAGATTTGTTTACCAAATCCCAAAATGTTAGTGCTAAGGAAAATATTTTGAAAACTAGACTCTAGACTGTCCAGAGAAGGGGCCATGTGTTACTCAGCTCTATAGCCCCACCATCTAGCACAATGCCTGGCACGTAGTAGGGGCTCGAGAAATGTGTATTGAATTGTTGTTGAAGCTTAAAGAAGATATACTTGGGTCTGGGGATAAGTAGTATGTAATTATTCACTTGGGAAACCCCAGAGACAAAAAATAAAAGAAGAAAAAAGTATGAATAGGGTCAAGAAGGGTTCCTTTACATGTATGGACAATAGCCACACAATGGACTGTTTCAGGGACATTAGGGCTATTCAAGGCCCATCCCTTGACCTTTTGAGATCATCCTTGTGAAGGGCAATTACTATGTGCTCTCCTAAAATGCATCATCTTTCCACTTTCAGGGACCAAATTTCAAACTGTAAAGCGTGAGTCTCACCCTACATCACATTGGTATCTCTTTCAGTGCCTTCCAAACTCATAGGCACATGCCCTTTTAGTCCCCTGAGCATACTCCATTCTGTTTCCCACCAGAGAGGGGGAAATCCCAGAAGGTGGTACTCTTCAATCAAAAGTAAAAATGGCTGCATCTCTAAGGGCAACCAGGGCCTGAGCCTGGTATTCCTGAGCCCACAGCAGGGAGGCCATTAGTCCCAGTCCCAAGAATCCCTGCAACCAGCATCCCTGGCATTTAGCCTTCCATCCCTGGCACTTAACCCCTTGGCCCCATAAGCAGGGACATTTCAAATAGTTTTTCTTGGAGCCATGGAGGGTTCAAAAGAATTCTTGCACATTAAAAAAAATAAATCCTCCCAAAACAGCTATTGAGCTGCTCAACCTCACTTACTTCCTCCCCCTCCTAGCATAATGGAGCTTGAAGAAGGTTGAGGACTTGAATGTATTTCCATTAGCCTCGTCTCAGCCTTCTCCTAGCCAGCTCCACTGGTCTCACCATAGGTGGTACCAGAGTCTCCGGCCTCAGGAGATGTGAGAGCTGCATCTTGTCCCAAAGCTGGGCCTGAAGGTACAAGTCATCAAGAAAATAGATACCTGGACTCTTGTCAATGGTGCGGTGATGCTTCATGGAAACTAGGTTTCCCCTCTTAAGCTTCCCACCCCACCCCTTCCAGAAGCCTATAAATCACTGAGTAGTAACTACTGTCACCAGGACCCTGCTCCCCCACCCCTCTCCGTGGGCTCCCTGCCAGGCAGAAGGCTGAAGACTTTCCAGAGAGAATGGACAGCAGGCAGGGATGCCCATCATTCATCAACCACACAGTGGTCCGTCACTTTTTCCAGCAGTGCTCTGGCTGGCTGGGTGGGCGACACAGCCAGTGTTTTCTGGCAGTGGAAAACACAGTCCAGCAAGAGTTCCCCTTAGTTGACTGCCCCACCTCTAGAGGTGGAGAGACAGGCAAGGGATGAGTACCCTTCTCTTTTGATTTTGGTGGTTTCAGAATTAAAGCACATATTCCTTCCTGGGTGGATTCATAGCTCCTCTCCCACCCTCTTCTGTCTAGTCCCCCCCGCCCCCAGGGCCTCCTCTTGTAGCTTGTCTTTTGACCCCACAAAGAGCTTTTTCATTTTACCTGGCACACTTCAGAAGTTTCTTAAGAGTCCCCAGCTCCTGAGCTCTGGCAGGCTTTCTTAAAGGGCAGCACCACCCTTCTACCTCCTTTAATCTTTCTCTGGTTTCTCCTTAATGGAAATCCCCAGCTCCCCTCTCTCTCCCTCCTCCCTGGAGGTAGGGAAGCTAGGGAAGCTTGGAAAAGGGGTATAGATTTGGTCCTAGGCTAGTCCACTGGAGACAGAGACATGATAGTAATGTTTTCACCCAGGGGAAGTGCCAAGAAATGCTCAACTCCCACACCAGGAGCAGCTAGAACCCACCAGACTCACCTTCATAATTTCTGAGCACTGCTTCCCCACAATATAAACAAAATCAGAGTTCTAGGGAATTTAGGGCTGGGAGACACAGTGGAGAGGTAGAGGAATGGGGTATGGCCTGGCTAGCCTGGCCTGTATTCCTAAATCTGACCTTCAATCTCTGGGTCAGAAGTGTACTTCTAGGGCTAGGAACTTCTGACCTAGTCCACTGAGCCCCCTAGTAGTGGTTACAAACCCAGGCTTTGGAAGCAGGCAGACCAGGGCTCTATCACTTATAGCTATAAAACCTTCAACAGTTTCCTAACCTCTCTGAGCCTCTGTTTTCTCACCTGTGAAATGAGAATAACTATACCTACTGTATAAGGTAGTTATGAGGATTAAATGAGATGATGTGTGCAAATTGCTTAGCCTGTAGTAAGCATTCAATAAGAGGAAGCTTTCTTCTCTGCTGTATCATCGTGGTTACATTGCTTCCTTCCTGGGGCCCTGAAGTTACTGACTCCACAGGTAGTGGGGACTTCTTGGGCACTGATTCAGTGATCCCAAGATCTCTAACCTGTTTGGGGAAGAATTCAGAATTGGGTGTACAGGGTCAAAAAATTGGCAGGGTTGGTATCTAAAGCCTGACTCAACATTCTGGGCAAACACCCAGGAGGCCAGAGAATTGGATGGAGCATTTGGGTGGGACTTCCAGGGAAGGTGCCAACTTGTATGATATTATCAGAGTGGCATGGAGGAAGCAAGGCCAAGCTGCTTCCTACCCTCCCAGAATACAGGCTACTTTGTAGACTACCAGGCCTTTACCCAAATTGAGTGTAAGCAGGGGTCACAGAGGTCACTGGTGGAATGTGCTGGAACATTCCAGGCTCTTCAGCTGCACAACACAACTCCTGGAGGCATTGAGCCATCAGGGGCTTCCCAAATAGGTTATAAGATCTTTGCCCTCTACCATACACAGCAGGAGAAACCACCTGCTCTGAACGTGACACCAAGTTACTAAGAGGGAGGAATGTCAATCCAGCCTTCAGGGACTTTTTCATTACAGAGACTTGGCTGCCAAGGCCATTTTGTTAAGCTGGAGCCATCTTGTGGAATAGATGTGTTGGGTTCAGGAAATCCACAGGAAAGACCAGGAATAGACACTTAATTCGGTCAGGGTTGAAGAGTTGGACGGGATGTCACTGGGCTTTATTCTTTCAGTCAGAAGCCGATTTACAATGCAGCAAATGAAACTTAAAGAGTCAGAGCCCCTCACTTACACAGGCCCCTTCCAAGGCCCTGGAACTAATTCTATATTTATTACTTTTTACTCTTTTCCTTAAAGAGGGAACCCGAGATGATACGTGTCAGGCCTCACAAAACCTGGAGTCTTCCCCACTTTCAGTCTGCAGAACTTTTAGCCTCAACTCTCAGGAGTGGTCAGAAATATTAGTTGGAGAAATAGTTGAATGCTTAAGTAAGCAACATTAGCTCAATGTTGCTGGATGCAGTGGCTTGCACTGGATGTGGACAAGAAATAACAGAAATGGGTCCCTTTGCTCACAGAGTTGGGGAGAAAGGACAAACATATAAAATGACTTAGGAGAAATTAAAAAGCTACCTATAGGGAGGCGGCTGTGGCTCAATCAGTGGGGCTCCCGTTTACCATATGGGAGGCCCCGGGTTCGGTTCCTGGGGCCTCCTGGTGGGGGTGGGCCCGCCCGCACGGCGTGGTTAGCTGACCCAGCGAGCACAAGCAGCAATGGGGGGTTAAATGAATAAATAAATAAAATCTTTAAAAAAAAAAAAAAAAAAAGCTACCTATAGCTAATACAAAATAGTGGACTACAAACAGACTACCCAAGAGCTAAGGGAATCATTCATGTGTGACAAGGTCAGTTGAGGAACGTCTGGAAGAAATGAGGTCTAATTGGAAGTTGAAGATGACGGAGAGGAAGACAGAGTTGCAGGAAGCGCAAAATTTCATTTACCATGGCACAGAAGATGAAATTGAATAAGAATCTGTAGTGCTATTTTGTAGTTATCTATTACAAAAGCTCTCTATAGGTAATATTTTTGGCTCTAAAACTCAGCTCTGAAGAGTATGCCTTGGGTCTAAAGGAAATCTGGTATCTTTGGATTGGATTTTCCTGATATTTGATGCCTGAGTTAGTGTATGGTGTGAGGGGAAAGGAAGAGGGATTGGATGTGGGATCAGGTGGAGAATGTTAAGGGTATTGTAGTTTATTTGCCCCAGGGGCATTGTATTTTTGAGGCAGAGCGAATTGAAGAAGATAAGTGGGAATGACGAATGACAGTGGAGAACAGAGATCTAATGGTGGGGAGGGGGTGGGATAAAACAATAGGCCTTTTGACTTATACACAGTCTTCTGGGAATGTATTTAACCACAGCTCCTCTCCAGAGATTTTTATCTCTGGGGGTCCTGAGAAAGTCAGATGTGAGGGATACAAACTGTTCCTAGGGAGGTGCTGCTCTGGAAGCTAGCTGGTTCCCCAAGATACCCAAGTTCACATGCCGCAAGATCTAGGCAACAGAGTCATTGTCTGTGGAATACCATCTGCCTGATGCTTACAGGGCTAGGTGTTGAAGAAAGTAGAGGATGACCAAGAGAGACACCTGTTCCCCTTAGGAAACATATATATATATCTCCTGGACCTTTGGGAAAATGAGAAATGCCTTCTTGGCTTCAGAGTCCAAACAAATCTTGGGTCTTTCACAGTGACACTTTAGGGATATCATGAGGGTAGGTGTTTTAGTCTGCCAAAGGGGTGCTAGTGCAAAGTACCAGAAATCTGTTGGCTTTTTTTTTTTTTTTTTTTTTTTTTTTTTAACCGGGAGGTCCCGGGGATCGAACCCGGGTCCCTCCATATGGGAGACAGACGCCCCACCAATTGAGCCACATCCGTCCCCATGTGTTGGCTTTTATGAAGGGTATTTATTTGGGGTAAAAGTTTACAGTTACAAGGCCCTAAAGAGTCCAACGCAAAGTTGCTTTCTCACCAAAGTCAGTTGACACATGTTGAAGCAAGATGGTTACTGATCCCTGCCTGGTCTCTCCTCCTGGGCTTCCTCTTTCTCTTAAGGCTCCGTGCTCTCAACTTCTTCCCCACTTCAGCTGCAAGCTGACATAGGGCTTCCTCTCTCTCAGCTGCAACCTATCAGGTGAATAGCTCATCTCTTCACAGAACCCAAGGATCAAACATGACAGAGCTCTCTCTTCCCATGTTTCTTCTTGAGTGAGTTTCTGTTTATATCGGCCCACCAAGAAAGTGGGGACTCAATCTGAGCCAGGCTTACTGTTGTGGTCAAATCAAAAGCCCTAAATTGATTTTATCAGGTAAACTTAATCAGAAGCCCCTCACTGAATTTAATACAATCAAAGGAAATCACACCCAGAGGAATAGATTAGTTTACAAACATAATATTTCTCTTTTTGGGGTTCATAAAATAATCTCAAACTGCCACAGTAGGTATATATGTTTCCTGGGACATCCCCTTAAAAGATTAGGAGGGGGAAGCGGATGTGGCTCAAGCAGTTGGGCACCTGCCTACCACATGGGAGGTCCCGGGTTTGGTTCCCCATACCTCCCAAAGAAGACGAGCAAGACAGTGAGCTGACGCAACAGGCTGGCACAGTGAGCTGATGCAACAAGATGACACCACGAGATGACACAACGAGGAAACACAAGGAGAGACACAACAAACAGGGAGCGGAGGTGGCTCAAGCGATTAGGGAAGTCCCAAGTTTGTTCCCAGTGCCTCCTAAAAAGAAGATGAGCAGACACAGAGAGCAGACAGGGAGTGCAAACAATGGGGTGGGATGAGGCTGTGGGGAAATAAATAAATAAAATAAATCTTAAAAAAAAAAGTTTAGCAGGGTCTCCCACACATCATGGTGCTTGATTAACGTATAATTTACAAACCATAAAATTTACCCACTATAAATGTATAGCTTTATGATATTTAGTAAGTTTATAGATTGTGCAACCATTGCCACAATCAATCGCCCCAAAAAGTTCCCTTGTGCCTGTTTTCAGGTAATCCCTGCTCCCACCAGAGCTGCTCTCCAGAGATTTTTATCTCTGGGGGTCCTGGGAAAATCAGATGTGAGGGATACAAACTGTTCCCAGGGAGGTGCTGCTCTGGAAGCTAGCTGGTTCCCCAAGATACCCAAGCAACCACTGATCTTCTTTCTGTCTGTATAAATTTGCCTTTTCTGAACATTTCATATAAATGGACTCATACAATATGTAGTCTTTTGCATCTGGTTTCTCTCACTTAGTATTATATTTTAGAGGTCTATCCATATTGTAGCATGTCTTGTTCATTCATTCTTTTTTTATTGCTGAATAATATTCCAGCTAAATTCTTTTAGAAGCTATTTATGTTTTGAGGTAACACTGGACTGGTTGCAGGATGCCAATCTCCTGCCCTGCTTCTGATTTGCTGAGTAGTTCCTGGAAAGTCCTTCCTTTGTCTGAGCATCCATTTCTCCATTCGTAAATTGAGGGGCTGAATCATATATAGTCTATAAGGCCTCTTCCAATTCTCTTTTAAAAAATCTAGGGAAGCGGCTGTGGCTCAATCAGTAGGGCTCCCGTTTACCATATGGGAGGCCCCGGGTTCGGTTCCCGAGGCCTCCTGGTGAAGACAAGCCCGCCCGCACGGCGTGGTTAGCTGACCCAGCGAGCACAAGCAGCAAGGGGGGGATAAATGAATAAATAAATAAAATCTTTAAAAAAAAAATAAAATAAAATAAAAAAAAAAAAAAATAAAAAATCTACTTTATATTTTTCATGGAGTGTCACTAAGTTCAGTATTTGTTTATTTTTAGATGGTACCGGGGATTGAACCCTGGACCTTGTACATGGGAAGTAGGCGCTCAACCATTGAGCTACACCTGCTCCCAAAAGCTGGAGTTTAAGCCCTTGTACATTACTGGTGGGATTGCTAATGGTTCAGCCGCTATGGAAAGTTAGACATAGAATTACCAAATAACCCTGCTGGTCCACTCCTAGTTATATATCCAAAGAACTGAAAATAGGTACTCTAGTACACATACATGCATATTCATATCAGGACTAGTCACAACAGTCAAAAGGTGGAAACAGCCCAAATATCTATTAACAGATGAATGGATAAATAAGTTGTGGTATATCCATACAATGGAATATTATTTAGCCATAAAAAGGAATGAAGTACTGATACATGCTACAACGCGATGAACCTCCACAACATTATCCTAAGTGAAAGAAGCCAGGCACAAAATTTCACATATTGTACAATTCCATCTATCTGAAATATCCAGAATGGATAAATCCATAGAGACAGAAGCAGATTGTTGGTTGCCAGGGACAGGTGTGAGGGAGAAACAGGAAGAAACTGCTTGATGGGTATGAGGTCTTACTTTGGAGGGATGGAAATGTTTTGGAACTAGATAGAGGTGGTGGTTGTACAACATTGTGAATGTACTTAATGTCACTGAATTGTTTACTTTAAAATGGTAACTTCTATGTTATGTGAATTTTACCTCAATAAATTATTTTTTGAGGCTGCAGTTTAGCAAGAAAATTTGATTCCTATTGAGAGCAAAGGAAGAGTTAAGGAGTGAATGTCTTTCAGTCTAAATGAAGGAGCACGAACAAGTAAGAGAATTGGGAATGAAGACAGAAAGTGGTGGGCCACAGCAAGGGACAAACTGTGTCAGAGAAAGCATCGAAGGTCAAAATCCAGGTCATCTGGTTACCCTGAGAATAAGAGGGAAAGGGTACAAGGGAAGGGGAGGGAGGCTACCAGGGTAGGAAGAGGTGCTGAGGGATAGGATCCCCTCCCTACTCTGTTCCCATAACCTCATTCATTCCCTCAACCCTCCTTCCCAATCCCTCTCAGGCTGCTCTGCTCCTTCAGTTCTGACCCCATTTTCTCAGGATCTCATTCCCTGAGGAGCTAGCCCTGACATTTCAGACAGAGGCTGAGTTAAAGGAGGGAGGTCAGAAAGAGACATTGCATATCTGCATCATCTTATTTTGTTTTATTATTTTGGAACTGCGGGGAGGGAGGTCAAAGATGTAGGCACTTAGACATTTACCAGCAAGTTCAAGATAGTCCCTCAGGTACCAAGAAATATCAAGACTTCTCTGTTCTCTCCTGAACAAGTGCTACTGGGTATGATATTTTGAAGGGTGAAAACGGTAATTTGGAACTCCCATTCTTGTTGGTTATTGTGGTATAAATGGGCACAAGGGATGGGGGTTCAAGGTACCCTAGAAGTAGGGCCAGAGAGTGCCTGCAGAATTAGAAAGCTTCTCTTGGCTGTGATCACCCTAACCTTCTTTTCATCCAGTAGCCAGCAGGACAAGGCCTCCATGCTGATCCTCCGATCTGCCAAAATTCCCCACAGACTTTCGTCCTCGGTAGCCCCTCAGGCTCCTGCAGCTTTTAAGGCCCCAAGCCTTATAAGGACTGCTTGGGGAGTAACCATACCTCTGACTTACACTAGTAGGAAAAATAACTCACATTCTCTGAGTCCTCCTTTATTTGTGACTGTTGGAGACATCCCAAGAGCAGCCTGGGATCAGGGGACTGAGTGTTTGCTGTTGGGACTCCAGAAGGCAAATCATTCTACAAAAATGAAAAACAGTTTATTGATATACTTGCTGTATGTCATCCTCCACTTTTGAGGTTTTTGAGTGCCTGCCTCAGACCTGAAGTCCCTGAGGTCATGTCTTTCAATCGGAATAGAGCCACTTCTGTCTACGGACTTCAAGGTTTGCTAGGCTGTGAACTCTAGGGTGGGGACCATGTTGCTGAATATTAATGCCATTCCCTCATGCCTAGCTCAGTGTCTCACACATAATGGGCATTTCTACAAATTTGTAATGAATGGCTTGGCAATGCTGTTGATAGGATGACAATGGGGACAGTGACAAAAATTTTCTTGCCAGTTAGAAGATGCTTTGTAAAACAAGGCATCTTCCCTTTGCAACATACAACCCCCACAAAGCCATGGCTTCTTTCACTGGAGGAAACAGACAGGGGTTGATCTTCAGATAAGGTCCTAATCCTCCCATCATGCCCATGCCAGAAGAAGCTATCAGTGATAGAAAAGGGATTAAGAGACAGCTGGTTGGGTATGATACCCGGGAAGGAAAGGACTGGGTTCTCTTAGGCATGTGTACCCTCTCACTCCTCCAGCTGGGGCCAACTTTACTGCCTTTTGCCTTATTTATCAGGAAAGACCATGACTCTCTGGACTCAGAAGATCCAATTCATCAGCTGTGCCACCTTCACTGGCTCTTCCTCCACTGTTCAGGTCCTCAAATCCTGGTACCTTGGCTTTGGAGCAGAGTTTTGAACCCCATATTACCATCCATATTACTCTTCTCTGCAAGGGAAGAATTCATCTGTACCACAATATTTCATTTTATCTTTAGACCAACTTTGTAAAGTTGATGGAGTAGGGGTGATCTTGGCAAAGAGAGATGAAGCCATTCACCCAAAATGTTTCAAGAGTCCTCATATCAGTCTTTTACCTCTAACATATACTTTATGGGTCAACCTATAAAAATCATCCATCATCAACTAAGACTGCCTGAGAATTTACAGGTTGAGGGATCCTAAAATGGTATAAGATGTCAGGCAAGAACAGAATTCAAGAGACCAACTGGCCCACCTATTTCTCCTTAGGCAGGACCAATGAACTAATGTTGAGTGTTAGTTGGGAAAGTAAGTAAATCTTGAATCAGAAGACTTGGATGTTAAGTCCTGGATCTGCCATTTATGAACTGGATGATCTTGGGTGAGTTATCTAGCCTCTGTGACTTAGCTTTCTGTAAAATGGGTACAATAAAATCTGCATTCTCACCTTATGTGCCTATTAGAATTAAATGAGATGGTGTAAGTGAAAGCTAGAAAGCACTAGACTAGATAAATGTTAACTAATTTTAACATCTCAGCCAGATTTGCATTTTTGGAGACTCTTTTTTTTTTTTTTAAGATTTATTTTATTTATTCCCCTACCCCACCCCCTCATTGTTTGCACTCGCTGTCTGCTTGTCTTCTCTTTAGGAGGCACTGGGAACCAAACCTGGGACCTCCCATGTGGGAGAGTGATGCTTAATCGCTTGGGCCACCTCAGCTCCCTGCTTTGTTGTCTCTCTCACTGTCTTTCCTCTTTGTGTCTCCTTGTTGCATCAGCTTGCCACGCCTGCCCATTGTGCCAGCTCGCTATCTTGCTCGTCTTCTCCAGGAAGTACAGGGAACCGAACCCAGGACCTCCAATGTGGTAGGCAGGAGCTCAATCACTTGAGCCACATCCACTTCCCTTTGGAGACTCTTTATGTAAAATAGAAATCTTTCTGTGTTTGCAAGAAAGTTTTATAAGCATAGAGATTAGTAGCTCAGGTTCTGGAGTCAGGCTGCTTGGGTAACCTTGGAAACATTATTTCTCTCTGAAGCCTCAATGAAGAGGAGGTAATACCTACCTCACACCATGGTCATGAGCATTAAATGAAATAATGTACACACCATACCATGCTTAACATGCAGCTGGTATGGAGAAAGGAACTCAATGAATGTTACCTGCTACTATTACTGATTTTATTAATGAAGATGTGATGTAGGGTTATCCATAAGTGCCTAGAAATCTGAAATAGGAATCAAAAAGATTCACCTCTCTGGGCCTCAGGTACCCTATCTGCATCATGGAAAGAATTCATGTTTTTCCTCTTCCAGATTGTCATGAGAATTAAAAAAAAAAGTAGATGAATACTTTGAATTATTTGGAATTGAGGAACAACATAAATGCAAGATTTTTAAAAAATAAACTGAATTGTTTATAAAGACTGAGTTTTCATCAGTTCATAAGTTTTTGTTTATTCCTATTTGCCTTTGGTCAGGTTATCCCCTTCAGCAAAAAGGAGCACAGCATTTCCTCAATTAAAACAAAACAAAACAAACAAAAAACGTTTAAATGTCAGATCTTGAAGTAAATCCTTCAAACCTGCAAGAGTGTACTCTTTGCAAAGATAACCTTTCTTCAGGAGATTCCATTGCCTCTATTCATTCTGTATATGTCGGTTGATTTTAATATTCAGCCACTCTTGAATTTCTACTTTGTATATGATCTGCTTTCAATATTTCATCGCACAATGACCTCTGTTTGCCTCACAGCATGCCCCAGATTACCTCCTTTTCTCTGATTAGTTAATATGTCTTCAGGGATACCTTCATTTTAACATTAAACTGGGCAAAAACAGAAATAGAAAGATAAATTTGAGACAAGATAAAAAATAGAATTCACAGCTAAATATAAATCTGGAGGGAATTATCTAATTATTTGGATGGTCCCTTAACACAGACAACCCAGGATTGATTGCCTTTGCTTTTTCCATATATAGAACAAAATGGTTGATAAATATGGAGTAGTAATTTTTAATAGTACCTAATAAACGTTTTCTTTCTTAAAAGTTTCCATATATATTATAGCATGTGATTTTTCACAACTGCATGCATTCATTTTTGGGGACCACCAAGTCTCATTTTGACTTATATGACAGAGCATCGAAGTGAAAAGACTAGGATTTGCCAATGAGGTCTCTGTGCAAACTTGGGCAAGTTCCTCAGTCACTTTGTTCCTTCCACGCTGCTGAGCTAGACTTGGAATGGACAGCTCTGAAGGGAAATTCCCTCCTCCTTTTCAGAGTTCCAGTTTAATTTGCAGCCTAGCAGCTGTTTCAGGCTGGACCGACACCAAGTAGGAACTTGGAAACGTGGAGAAAGACAAATGTGGGTGTCACATGAGGCACGGGAGCCATTAAGTGCACGAATGTTATGTAAATTGCATGCAAATGATACGCAAATCTTGCATTAATTTGTAGAATCTTAGTTTGGAGCTTGCAAACAAGTACTGAGATCCTATAAGGGTTGAATAATAATGTTTTTAGATTAAACCAAATGTAATGCTTTTTGAAGTTAGCGCTTTCTCGGCGCTGCCGGGACTCAACTGCTTGCAAGTTTGACATCCCCCCACCCCCTATAATTTCACTGCTAGTGCCTAATTGCAACCTACACCCGGCCCCGCCTCCCGCACACCCTGACGTCACGCGACATCATATTTGCATACTACCTGGGGCTGGGTGTGACGCTCCCCCTTTCTTCGTTTTCTCATTGGCCGAGCCGGAGAACTAGCCCTCTTCAGGACAGACCAATCAGCAGCCCCTCCGACGTAGGGAAGCAGGCGGGGGGCGGGATGGGGGTGGGATCTTGGGGTGGATCGCTAGGCACATAAACCAATCATCCTCAGAAAAGGGAAGAGCGACCCGCGGATTGGTCAGGACGTGGGGGTCTGGGGGTCCGTAGGCCAATGAAAGCTCTGAGCTGACGGGGCCGGTCCCCGCCCCGTAGGGCAGATAAGCAGGGGCAGCGGGGCCTGGGGGGCTGTGTGGGGCTCGCTGTGGGGCTGAGGCGGGCGGCGGTCGGGCGGGCGATGGCGGGGGCCGCAGCGGGCGGCAGAGGCGGAGGTTCCTGGGGGCCGGGGCGCGGAGGGGCCGGGGGGCTCCGGCGGGGCTGCTCTCCCCCAGCCCCCGCCGGCTCTCCCCGGGCTGGGCTGCAGCCGCTCAGGGCCACGGTCCCCTTCCAGCTGCAGCAGCCGCACCAGCGCCGGGACGGGGGTGGCCGCGCAGGTGAGCCGGGACTGGAGCGGGTGCCGGGGGAGGAGCCGTTGGGGGAGGGGGGGCGCGTGACGGAGGGGGAGGGGTGCGGGGGGAAGTGTGAGGGAGAAGTGGATGGGGGCGAGAGAGGAGAAAAAGGGGTGCAGAGTCTGCGAGGGCAGAGCAGCGAGACCGAGGAGCCGTGAACGTGGGGCGCACCGCCGGGACCCAGCGTGCAGGGAGTCGGGGCGTGGAGGTGAGGTGAGGGACCTGGCAGATGGAGGCTGGCTTTGGGGGCGTAACCGAAAAGTGGGCAGAAGTGCCGTGTGGGCGGGAGTGGAAGTCGCCGAGGGTGGGAGCGAGATGTGGGGAAGGAGTGGCGCGTGCTGGGGGGCGCCCTGTGGGGAGGGCTGGCGCGGGGAGCGAGGAGCCGGTGGGCGCTGGACGCCTGCATGGCGAGGGGGAGGGGCATGGAGGCGAGCCCCGTGCAGCCATGTGTTCCTGCCGGGGCTGAAGTTTGGCCCCAGCATCCCTCTCTCCAGCTCTGGAGTTCTTCCCACCGCTTCACGTGCGTTTCCTTTTTTGCCACCTCCTGGAGCCGATCTCATCTGAGCAGTTGGAATAAGTTAGTTTAACGGCTTTTACTGAGGTACAAACGCACCTCTCCCAATTACCTACATTCCTCTCGCTGTGGACCAGAAGTCGTATGTTCCCAGCTCATTGATATGCGTATTATGGCTGTTCATTCAAGCCAGCGTGAGTGTGTGTGCACGCGCCCGCGTGTGTGTAGGACCTGGACAGTTTGCCCCCGGCCTTACCCTCCTCCCCACTACCAAGGTTGTATTGTCCTGGGCATTGCCAGCCGACGTGGCAGTAGGGTGAGAGCTACCATTAGTACACTGTGGCAAATACCCCCGCTTTCTGAACAGCACTGAAACGGGTGCATGATGTGGTGGGTGTGAGGAAACTAGGGAGGAACCAGCTTAACCTTGCTTTCACACTCAAAGCTGTGATGGGTCCCACAAATGCAGGCAGTTAGGAAAGGGAAAAGAAACCCACTTGCATGAGGAGATTGGCAATAAGTTGAAAGTGAAGCTTGCGTTTAATTCACACCAGATGTGAAAAGATCATTGCACACTTACAAAGCCTCAGAGCCTGTTCTACTAATGTACAAAATGTACAAAAGTCATTGTCCCTGCCATCTAACAGTTAATGACATTCTCTAAACCAGAGTATCTTGAGAGTTTTGTGATTACTTGCTGCACACCACCTCCTGAAAATATAGTTGCTACAGTGCCTTGCTAGGCAGGAATGGGATTAGGGGGTCATTGAGGTGGAAAGTCCCCAAGTCTATCTGGACCTTACTGTAAATGATAGCATCACATCTTGAAACACAGAAACTTGGTCAAATTTGGTAGCAAGATGGTGACTGAGTAGTAGAAGTATGTTTAGAACCTGGCGGTGTAGAGCCAGGCAATGCCGGACAGACCCCTATCAGGAGCTGTAAAGCAAACCACAAGACTCAAACCTGTTGGTTTTGTTTGGGCTGCCTTGGAACTTAGGGAAGTTAGAACAGCAAGCACCAGAACCTTAGTCACTTTTAGTAGAAATCAACAGAAAGCTTTCCTAAGTAGTAGCTGGAAATCTCCTAGCACTAATATTTTTTTTTTTTTTTTTTTTTTAAGATTTTATTTATTTATTCATTTATCCCCCCCTTGCTGCTTGTGCTCACTGGGTCAGCCAACCACGCCGTGTGGGCGGGCCTGCCTTCACCAGGAGGCCCTGGGAACCGAACCCGGGGCCTCCCATATGGTAAACGGGAGCCCTACTGATTGAGCCACAGCCGCTTCCGGACTAATATTTTTTAAGAGCAGTAATTTTGTGTCTACTATAGAACTAATATTAAAAGGGTAAACACTGGTAGATGCTGTGGAAGGGGCAAGAGTGTAGGTTTGGATTCATGGGTTCTTTACATGGCCTGCTCCTTTTACAGGGCCCTAAGATACTGGTAAAAACATAGGAAGCTTGAGCTCTGAATAACTTGTCAGGTGATTTAGGACAAGTTTGGTAGACTCTTGCTTATGGATTGGGCTGATCGATCATTTCTCCACCTATTAGTATCCCAGAGGTATTAATAAGGCACTTGCCTCGTGGATAGTGGGATTATCTCTGGATTTTCAGTGAGGCAAGCGAAAGGAAAAGTAGAAGAAGAAAAGAGTAGCCTGAGCCTGTGGACTTGTTTGGGGCCAGACATTAGGGGAATGTGCCTGGCCTTTGGTTTGGGGACACATCAGGTCTTCTGCATGTTAACTTAAACCTTTGTGTGTTTGGACTTTCCACTCATTGGACTTGAGAAATGGCAGGGGTGATTTCCTTTAAGCCAGTAGGATATATGTGATAAAGGGAAACCCTTGCTGTCATAAGTCCTTGAGAGCCTGGCATTGGGAATGAGGAATGCCTGGGTTTTGAATTGAGGTTCTGCTATTCACTAGCTGTGTGGCCTTGAGGAAGTTATTTAACTTCTTTGCCTCATTTTCTTCATTGTAAAATGTGGATAATAATATCTTCATCACAAGAATCAAACATGTTAATAGATATAAAGTTCTTAGAACAGTACTCGGCACATAGAGGGTGCTATAAAAGTATTTGCTACTGCTTATATTGTTATTCCCTCCCCCTCACCAAGGTGAGAGCACTGTTGGCCAGAGCCCATTGCCTTTTCAGGCTTCAAAGAGCAAACCCAGGTTGGTCTGAAACCAGTACTGCAGGTTTCAGAATTTCAGGGCCTCCCCTTGCACGTTTATTCCCTCATCTTTTAAAATTAACTTTCTAAATAGGGCTCTGAAACCCAACTGTTTAAAAAGGCATGTAAGCTGGGACTGAGTTTCAGGAACAATTAAGTGTCATCACTGTTTCTGTTTCCCATCTCAAAGTGATGTAATGCTCAGGGCTGTGCAGTTATCTCCCAAACACACACCCTGTTGTGCACTTGACAAGATATATTAGACTTTGTAAAAAGGATTATAGTCTAAAGAGCGGAATTTGCCTTCTGTGGCCATTCATCTATAAGGGCTGTCTTCATAAAGTGGGGAATGGCTTCATTTTTACGAGCCTGGCCTAGGCACAAGGAAGGTAAAAATAATGGAGAGGAAAAGGAAGGTCACCTCTAAGAAAGCAAAGAACCACTAGTGATAGAAACTCAGGATAATTTTCTTACTGTAATTCCTCCTTAAATTAAATTTTGTCTTATGTTTTATGTCAGCTGGAAGCTGCTAACTTTTATGTTCTTCCAGGATCATTGATGGTGGACAAAATTGGTGAACTGTTGTGAGTTCCAGTCTTACGTATCCTGTTTACTGCCTCTGTCTCTATATCCCTAGAATGAAGATAATGTTTAATCCAGTTTTGCAAATTACTTCTCCAACGGACCAGCCCCACTGGGGCTAGCTGGGTGCTGGGGTGCTAGCTCTGCACCTCCTCTGCCCAGCAGAAACTTCTTAAACCAGGGGTTAGCAATTATGGCTTACAGGCCAAATCCAGTCATCTGCCTGTTTTTATAAAATTTTATTGGAATACAGCCACTCATCTTCATTTAAGTATTGTCTATGGCTGCTTTTATGCTACAGTGGCAGAGTTGAGTGGTTGTGATAAAGTTTGTATAGCCCACAAAGTCTAAAATATTTACTGTCTGGCACTTTACAGAAAATGTTTGCCTACCTTTGTCTTAAACAATATACCTGACCATTAATCCTGTATAAAGATTGCTTTCAAATGTGTGTAATATTTGCCCATCCTCATAAACATAAGTCTAAGGAGGTCAAGAAAACTAACAAGCCTGTATCCCCACTCAAATTTTAGGGGGAAAAGGAGGTCATGTACTTCCAGCCAATTCTTAGTTTTGTGGAAGATCACATGTGAATCCAGGCAGGTGACATGTGTTCAGTAGATGCAAACTAGTTTGAATTTACATGAAAGCTTAACTGTTAGGTAAATTTGTCCCCCCACACACATACTCCTTTTGTGCCACCCCTCCCCCCAAACCCAACAGTCCACAACTGCAGCAATCACATTTCAAAATCAGATAGAAATTAATTTAGACTTATCTCCTGTTTTAGAGTTTTCTTGTTAGCTTTAGCTTTTGTTTTTCTGAACAGATCATTGAGAACTGGCAAGAGTCATGGTTGTCCTAAAAATTCTGGCTTCTCCACAGGGACATAGGAAGGTAGTTTATATCAAATGTTGATTAGGCTCCCCAGGATGGCCATTTGAAGGAATATAAAGCAGCATTCTTACTAGCAATGCTATTGGTAATTATTAAGCTTCTTTGCTTGCAATGCTTTGATAACTCAGTCCTTGGGGGCTGGGTGTTTAGATGGGCATGGAACCACATAAAGGAGGTTGCTTATTAGAGACTGAGAGAAAGCTCTCACCAAAACATGGTCCTTTTGGCTCTTGGTGCCAGAAACAGCCTGAGATTAGAATAGAATATGACCTTTCTATGCCAAGGAGCTGCCTTGCTATAATGAGGCTTGGGGGTGCAGTTAAAATCATTTAAGATCTACAATTGTCCTTCAAAAACCTGTGATTGAGACAGTTTCTGTTTGGGAAGCATTAAACACAAGGCACTTCCCAGCCTGACACTGCCAACTATTGCTTTTGACAGCTCTGCTAGTACCAGGCACATGGTTGGCAGAATGCACTGGTGGAGTATCTGACTTTCAAATGTTACCACCAGGGATGACATACTTGAAATTGTGGGCTTGTGGGTCCATTGTTCTTTAGCGTTTTGGATTGCAAAGGATTATATAGTATGGGAATTTCTTCACTTTGATAACATAGGCATTGGAAATTTAAACAATTTGAGGACTGTGGAGGAGGAGTGAGAATAACAGTTGGGTGTGGTGATAAGAGGACCTCATTCTCTCTGGTTCCAAATGTAGATCTCTAGAAGATTTGGGGCAGGCTTGTAAAACTTTCATAGAGATGGTGACAGACAATTTGAGTGTTTTTGCAGAGGATGGTTGTTGGGCTTTGCCAACCAGGGGACACTTCACCTGCATTTTCTGCTAGTTTATATTGAATGGAGTGATGGGCATCAGGGCCACACACACTATTCCTTGTTCTTAATGGAACTGTTGGAAATAGGGTGTCCTTTTCCAGATTCTTAGAACTCTAATTAGAGCATTTCTACCCAAAGATTCAGACTTCAGCATATGACATGTTCTGGGGGTAGGTCTGGCTTTCAAGTTCTTTATTGACACTGTCACATATATCAAATGCTATTTGATAGTAGCCCATAATATCAAGTCAAGTCCTTTGACTAGACTTTTCTGTGCTTACTCTTATTCTTATGCCTTGGGCAGTTTGGAGCCCTTTTAATGGGCTGGAAAGGAAAACCTTTTGTTTCCATCCCAGTTCATAGTGAAGGTTGGTGCCCACCAGCAAGTTAGTTTAGTGAGAGTGGACAACCTCTTTGTAGGTTAAGTTCCACCTGGCTCTGAGATGATGTTACCCTTCCCTGACATAGGTGTGGGGGCAGGGAAGAGGGGGAGCAGAGCTGGGATGAGTGGGAAATCTAGTCAACTTTCCACCTCTGCCTGAGTTGAATCTTTACAAAGAGCTCTGTGATTTAGTTTGCAGGGTTATGAATTAACCCTACTCACATAGTTAAGTCAAAAACAAATCCTATATAAAAGAGCTTTGGAGTATATTTGGAGTTTGTAAATGATCTATGCTCCCAGTTCCTCTCTGTTAGTGTGGAGATTGTGAAAGGGCAGTGGTTCTTTGGAACAGCTGTCTGGTGGGAGGCTCTCTCAGTGCTGGCTGCTTGGTTCATGGTTCATGCCTTATGTTTCCCACCAAACCTCCTTGTTTTTAAAACTCTTCCTGGCATTTTGCTTTCTGCTCCACACCTTTCTTCAGGATCACTACAACAAAGCCTAATGCCCAGCTTTAGAGTCATTTAAATGTTTGACCTCAGGCCTGAATAAGCCTCAGTTGGTTTTTACAAACATGACAGTCAATCCAGGATGGCTTAAATGAACTTAAAAAAAAAAAAAAAGCTATCAAAGTATTTCATAATAGGAGAACTTTTAATTCCAGCCCCTGGGGAACCTGGAACTAAAGTCAAGGCCATGTACAGACACTTACCTTGCTCTTCTCAGGCACGCGGGTTGTGGGTTTGCTTGAGCTCCAGGCAGCTGACACCGGGGGTGGATGGAACTCAGCTCTGCCTGCGAATTAGCAGTTCATGCTTTTAGCTCCCTAATAAAAGGGGTGGAGATTGGGGGAGGCTTGGATCCAGAAGCAGCAGGCCTATGGTCAGGGATTGGGGAGGTTTTTCTCGGAGGCTGCCTGAGTGGGGCTTCTTACAGGATGGACAGGACTTGGGCAGGGCACAATTGTAAGGTTGGTAAACTTGGGATACCCCTTCTCTGACCCTGAGCTCCCTGTCCTGCTAATGGTGTGTGGCTTTTTCAGAGGGACCATACTTGTTAGGGGGCAGCCAAGTTCACCATCGGCTCTGCCATTTGAATCCCTTAGTATTTGATTCTAAATGATGACGTGCAGGAGACCATTGAGGATTAAATGGCAAAGGTGAGATTAAAGGAGCAAAGGTAGGATTAAATATACAACTTTAAAAGCAAATAGTTAACACATCCACAAGTGAATAAATTATAAACCCAAGTGGGAGGATGCTATACAAGGAAGAAATATTCAATGTTCAGTGAGGTTAATTAGGGAACTACTAGGATGATATGTTTTGAGTAGACTTTTTTTTTTAATTGACCAGTGTTTTATCCTCTCTAAGGTTAAATTTTGTTTTTTTCTCTCCTTCCCTTCCCTTTCAAAATTGACATTAAAGTTACCTTGTCTGATTAGCCATGTTCTCTAACTTCTGCAAGCCTCTTTGGTCCCCTAAGCGCCATCCTGGGAATTGTGTGCCTGCCTTTTTAAGAGGCAGGCACCTCATGTTTCAAGTTCAAGTGCAGTGGAACTCACCCTGCAGCTTGAACAGATTTGAGTGTTTTTGCAGAGGGAAGGCCAGGGCAGATGGGGAGTGTCATGCTCAATAAATACTTGTTGAATGGAGTTGCTGGAAAGCTAGCGGGGGTGGGGAGAGTATACCACACATCCCCCAGCTCACTTGTAATGGTCTTTCCCACTTCTGGTCCCCTCACACTATTCCCCCTCTGAAATACCTCTTTCATCTACTTACAGAATTTCTGACGTGATAGTATTCTCTCTCACCTTAAATCACTGGTCTTCTATTCATCTTGGTCATTGGGCTTGAAGCCCAGCTGATGGCAAAGACGTGGCATTTCCATAGATGTCATTGCTAGGCCTGTAGGTTCTTTTCCCCACATGCTTAAAGGCAGAGGGTGAGCTTGGGCGATTACCAGGGTGATCCATGGAAACAGCCAATGTTTAAGATTTTGTTATGATTTTGTAAAAAAAAAGCCAGACTACCTGGCTTTAGGCTTAGAAGTAGATGTGTGTGAGAGGCCAAAGAGACTAAGATGAATGCTGGATGTCCTTTCACTCCAGGTGGATTTGTACCAAATTCCTAGTAGTGCTCTGTAGCAAGGGGAAGCAGAAGGGAAATCTGAATCGGTGACTTTTCCAGTCTTTTGGCCCAAGGGTGGCTTTAGAAGTATGATCAGGCTGGAAGCGCCCCTGTCCTCAGCCAGGCACCATCCCAGGAGGCCAATCACTGCTGTTTTCCTTCTTTCTCTATCAAATGGGAAGATGCTGGAAAGAGATGCTCATCATCATTCCTCAAGCCCTGGAGGACACATACACTGTTGTCCACGGAGTCTTGTGTTCCCCTGCCTTTAAGATTGCCAACCATGGGCCTGGTGACTTAGTGTAATGGTTTTATAAACCTTCCCGACTGGGTGTAACTTTGAACAGAGTAAAAATGTGATTGGGAGGAAAGGCAGCTTCTTCTTGCTTTTCCTCTGTCCTTTTGCCTACCCCACATACTCCCTTTCCTTTAAGACAGGAGTTCTTAACCAAGGGTCCATGAACTTGAATTGAAATAAAAAAAAAAAAAAAAAAGCTACTCTTGTGGAGACGTGTTGGTGCAGGTGTGATATATTAATTAAATAATATACAATACAGTGTGAACTTAGTAAGGGGTCCATGGTTTTCACCTGACTGGCAAAGGGGTCTTTGGAACAAAAAAAGTTAAGAACCCCTGCTTTAAGAGTTTTCTGTGTTTTGTGAGTGTTTGCTCAACCACACAGCTTAGAGAACCACCGCTGATACCATGTGCATGCCCTGCTCCACAGCTGCAGCCTGCCTGAGAATTGAAGCATGGCCCTGTTTAGGGATTGTCTTTTTAACTGGGGCCCATCAGATACAGAATACAAGCTGGGGGTGGGGGTGGGGGTAGGGGGGTTGGTGTTTGGCATGATGGAAGCATCCAGAGGGCTTTCACAATATTAGGTAGTCTGATTTTGAGATTGGCGAGAGGAGGACTTTGCGAGCTGCATACATGAGATATGCGTACATTCCCAGTGCTGAGATCAGCACCTGGGCTCTTATTAGAACTGTAATCTTGGGTAGTTCTGTGTTCACAGGAACAGACTAAAACAGCTGCATCCTCAGAAAGAAAGAGTCTTTGAATTCCAACTCTGGAAGGCCCCAAATTCACCTGTATTTTTCTGGGAAGTTGAAAATATAGTTTAAGTTTGAACGGTGTTGTTTAGCTCCTTGGTGCCCATAATCAGTACTCTCAAGTGTTTCATATTGATCCTCCCAACAGTCCTGCATGTGCAGGTAGCATTTATTTATTTTTTTGCAGATAAGGAAACTGAGACCCAGAAAGGAGGCAATTTGCCCAAGACCATGTGACTAAGAAAGCCCTTTTGCTCCTGGTCCAGGACTCTTACTATTTATGTCCCTTGTGAATTTTATCCCAGGCTGCCATCCTCTCCTGTCTGCCTAGCACATCTCTGGCTGTTTCCCTTCTATTTGCATTCTTCTGATATTCCAGTTATATTCCAGGAGCAAAAATTTATTTGTTAAACTGACCTGACCAAAAGAGAATTTGAAAGGAAAGTGGTCTCCAGAGAAGTCTGTTCCTCCAGCACTTTATAAGTGACTATCCATACCATAGACATTCACTTGGTATGAATAATTGGAAGATGATGGTTATTACATTATTACATTGTATGATATGGTAGTAGCTTTGTGAGTGTTTCCAGCTGAATTGAGACATGCATTTTCCATGTGGAATGACTATCTAACCTGGAACAGATAGGGTACAGGAGTCAGGCAGGGTATTCCTGCCTCTGTGGGGTCATGAGCACAGCTAACTGAGCTTGGGGCCATGTCAGGGAGGTGCTTTTAAGATGGATCTTATAGGAAAGGATGTATTTTTTATGTGTGACTGTTTGGAACCCAAAAAAGCACCTGGAAATCAATGTGGATGGTGCATTCCTGTGCCTAGGGACAGGTACAGGCGGCATTGCATCATGGTAACAACTTAGTCTGCCTCCTGCTCCAAGTAGGGGACCCCTGGTACCCCTTCCCTCCTTACATACACACTTCTAGTGGGAATGAGGCCTGGTAGCATGTGATCTGCCTAAGCTTCAGGTTAACTGGGAGTGGAGTTATTGTGACATGGTATGATAGAGCTCCTTCTAAAACACTCATCTGCTCAATATGGCAGTGGCAGGGACCTGAACTGGGGAAGAAAGCTCCATCTAAGGACTTGGTGGTATGGAGAATTGCCTAGCCTGCTTCATAGAGGTTACCTGACCCTCTGGAGAGGGGTGTTACTGGCATCTCTTACCTTCAAACCAGATTTCGCATAGGATTCTTTAATGTTCTAATAACTATATTCATATGTGAATACCTTTTTTTCCCAATTACTTCTCAACCTCTAAGGCAAAATCCCATTGTAACAAATATTACAAAAATGATTCTGTATAAATAAAGCTATTTCCATGCTTCATGTAAATGCTTTGTTGTTGTTTTTTGTGGTTTTTGTTGTTTGAAAAAAAAAAAAAGAGAGAAACCAACAATCTTATATAACATGTACTTTTTCTGGTCCCTGTCCATAGTTTCTCTAAACCAGAACACTTGAGTATTTGCTGTTTGCATTGGAGGCTGGGAGAAAGGAGCTGAGCTGTGGAACCATCACCAAGTAGCAATGTCTCCTTTGCTTTGTCTTCACCTCGAACCTCCCACCCTCTGAAACTTCCCTGCTCTTTTCAAAGAGAACACTACCACACAAAAATCTGGCAAAGGAGAGTATGTGAGTATGTGTGTGTTTGTGTATCTGAATGTGAGTGTGTGTGTTTGATTGTAGGCATGTGGGTGCCTTGTGTGTGACTGGGAACGTGTGTGAGTGTGTGAGTGTGGGAAAGAAGGTGCATGTGAGATAAAGTAAATGATACAGCAAATGGAGCAAGTGTTAATTGGTGAATCTGGATAAAGGGTATATGCATATTATGTATTGTTCTTATATTTTTGCATCTATATGTTTGAAATTATTTCCAAATAAAAAATTTAAAAAAACATATGGTAGACTAATTTGACTGTACCAGGAGTTCTTTAGAATGAAAATTTTCTTCTATGATCCTTATGACATTTCTTACTCTCCCCATTTAACAGATGGAACAACTGAAATCCAGAGGCATTAATTGACTCATCTGAGTCAACTTAGCACATTGGGACAGAGGCAGGCTTTGGGCCCAGGTATTTACCATTATAGTAGACCACCACTTAGGAGACTGCAGCTTGTTCTAACTGCTTGAGCTGGCCATGGTTGGCTTCAGATTCTGAGAACTGGTTGGGAGCCTGCTGTCATGTGTCTGAGCCCAGTCCACACCCCACACTGACACAGCAGAAGAGTCTGCTGAAATGCACTCATCATATTCAGGATATCCAGATACCTTCTAGAGAAAACTGCTTCCTTATTCTAAGAAATATTGTCAATGTTCTTCACTTAACTCTTCATTTCTTAAAATACATGAAATTGGAAGGCTTTTTTGTGCCAGAGCTGTGGAGTAATACTACTTCGCATTTATTTAGTAGAGAACTGAAGGGAAAAGGAATGGAGTTTGGTTTAGAAGGGTGAGGCCAACAATGAGAGATTCAGACACTGCCATTTGTTTCCCAACCCCTTTTTTCTCACACCAAACAGCATGTTGGGCATCTGCCTGTGCTCGTTGAAGGCACTGGAATTAGTCTTGTCATTTTTGCTTATTGATACTTTTTCCACTAGTGGCCAGAACTGGGGTAAGTGAATGAGTCCTACTATACTTCTTAACAGAAAAAACAGTCTTCTGAAAATTTTTAGTTTGTATCCTTTAGCAGAAATGCCTACTTGGAGCTACGCTAACTTAATCCTAACAGTAGTTATGTTCTCATCAAAGGACATGTTTCATGGGCTCCAGCCAGTTATATGAAATAGACTTGTGAGCACTTACTGTGTTATTACTCTAGCCTATATATTTAGATTGTTTGTTCTTAGGCAGTTAAGAAGTTATACAGACTATCCTCATTATTCTGATTCTTCTGTCCAGAACTTTGGCTCTGTCCTACCCCAAACTACATGCTGGGTGGGTGGCAACCAAAAATAGGACAAGATGCAGGAGGATGAGAAAAAACTACCCTCAAATTCATATTGGATTGTTTGCAGCTTAAAAGTCTGTGTTGGAACTGCTATGCAAGTGGCCAAAGCTGTCTGCCTAAAGCAGACCATAACAACTGAGCCTTTACCTCCCAGTTCTTAGATGCTTGGGTAGAGGTCTTGGTAAATGACATCCCACACTGTTTCCCTGGATCTAATGAATTCACCTTTTGCTTAAGGAGGTTAAGCCTTTTCTTTACTTGATTTATGAAAGAAGGTGAGGTTACCATTAAACAGCTCCCTATTTAAGAGCAGATAGAAAGCCTGTCATATATAGGGGAAGATGGTGTGACTTGCCTTCCAGTATGTGAGTTGTATTCCTTTCCTCTGCCTCTGGAAACCCATGTGGACAGGTGACATGACAAGCATCCTTCTGCCATGAGGCCATCAGCAGTCTCAGGCACACACTGAGGGTGAAAAAATCTTTCCAGTGCCCTACCTTTTAAAATTCTTTCTGGAGGGGTCATCCAATCTTACTTTTCAGAATAGGCTCACCCAGGAGGCACTATGTAACCTTTGAGCACCCCCTTAGGAAATCTGAATAACCGTCAAGACCAAGGCTTTGGAACAAGGGCTGCCCTAGGATGTTGTCCAGCACTGGGGTTTTTCCACAACTAGGGCACAGCAAGGGAATTTGCCACTGATTTGAGGCCAGGAAGGGAATCACAAGGTAGGAGGTAATGATCTCTTAGATATCTATCTCCCTTTAAGGTTAGGGAGACAGAGAAGAACTTGAGTAAAGAGGCTGAGATGATCAGAAAAGACTTTACAAATTGGGCAAGGTGGTTCACACAGATTTTCAAAAGAGTGAGGGTTGAACAGAGTAACCCTGATAGGATTTTAGGCTCTGATAGCTGAGCAAATTCTGTGACTGACTTTTCAGGCTCTTTATGCCTACCTCCCTGTTCCCAGAGCAAAATGAATCAGAGTCAGTGTTAAGAGGCAGAGGGTCCTGACAGATTGTAGCCTAGTGAGGTGTGGCAAGTGAGCCAACCTGCCCTCTGTTAACGTTGGTGTCTACTGAGTGGTTACTTCCAGCTTGCCCAATCATGTGACTAGGCCTTCTGCTTGTGGCTAGCCACAGGTAAATTGAGCACTATTTATATCTCCTGTTTTGGGGGAGGAAGTGGAAGACATCTGGGAGCCCACAACACAGCTGTCTGATCAGCCTAGGTAAGGCAAATCTCCCTTTGACTTTGTGCCTTTTTTTATTCCCCCTTATCTTGCCCCAGGTAATACCAAGGGCTCTGAGCTTTCAATTCAACTGAATTGATCAGTAGCCATCTCTTATTAATAATTGCCATCCCCTTTAATAGTTAGGGAGTTCTAGAACTAGAGGAGGCTTGACTCATCTGGTACAGTCTCTTGCCTTCAGAGGGTGAATATTGAGACAGCTGGGGACAATTAGTGGGGACAGTTCTGGAGTTTTTGAGGGCCAGAACTATAACCTTCCTCATTCATTTCCATTGGACAAGAAGTTCTTTTATCTAGCTAAAATCTCTCCTAACTGAAGCTTTTTTCTTGCCCTTCTTTTTTTTTTTTTTTTTTCCATTTTTTTCATTTATTGAAGTATATCACTCATACGTAAACAATAAGTGTATTTATAGTAATAGTTGTGAACTTACAAAACACATGTAACATCATTCAGGGCTCCCAAACCTCAGCCCACCACCAATACCTTGCATTGTGTGAAATATTTTTAACTAATGATTAAAAAGCATCCTCAAAATATTATTACTAACCAAAGTGTCCTACATTTGGTGCATTTTTCCCCCAACCCACCCTATTATTATATATATATATATATTTTTTTTTTTTAAAGATTTTATTTATTTATTCATTTATCCCCCCCTTGCTGCCTGTGCTCGCTGGGTCAGCCAACCACGCCGTGCGGGCGGGCTTGCCTTCACCAGGAGGCCCTGGGAACCGAACCCGGGGCCTCCCATATGGTAAACGGGAGCCCCACTGATTGAGCCACAGCCGCTTCCCCCACCCTATTATTATTATTTTTTTATATCATTTATACGTGAACATACATAATAAGTATATAGTAAAAGTTTGAACTTACAAAGCAAACATGCATGACATCATACAGGGGTCCCATACATCAACCCACCACCAGCACCTGGCATTGTTATGAGACATTTGTTACAAATTATGAAAGAATATCGTCAAAATCTTACTACTGACTATAGTCCTTATCTTACATTTGGTATATTACCCCCCCAGCCTACCCTATTATTATTTTTTAAATATATTTTTATGACAGAAGTTGTAAACTTAGAAAATAATCATACACATATGCAGAATTCCAATACAACACCTTATCAACACACCACACCGTGGTGGCACACTTGTTTATGAGGTAATATCATCAGATTATTATCAGGTCCATAGCATACATTTGGTACACTTTTTCCATACTCCCATATTTTCAACAGTGTACATTTTTGGCATAGATGCATGGATATTACATTATTACTGTTAACCACAGTCTGTAAGTCATTCCAGTTGTATTTTTCCCATGCTTCTCCACATTCCCACCACCCTGCAATAGTGATGTACATCTGCTCTAGCTCACAAAGGACACTCTTGGATCTGTACCTTCAACCACAATTCTCATCCACCTCTGGGTTTACTGTGTTATTCAGTCCCTAGATTATTCTCTAGCTTTCTGTCAATTGGCATTTACATCCCTAGACTACCCTTTTCATCCACATTCCCATTTATAAACCAGCTGTTACTCACTATAATGTGTTACTATCAACTCTACATTTCTGCACTTTCACAGTAAAGTTAATTAAAATTTTGACGTACATTAAACATCAGTAGTCCATCTCACTCCACCTCTTATCTCCTTTAAGAATCCACCACCTACACCAGGTCTTGAAGATATTTTCTTACATTTTCTTCTAGAAGTTTTATGGTTCTTGCTTTTATATTTAGGTTTTTGTTCCATTTTAAGTTAATTTTTGTATATGGTGTGAGATAGGGGTCCTCTCTCCTTTTGGCTATGGATATCCAGTTCCCCCAGCACCATTTGTTGAATGGACTGTTCTGCCTGAGCTGGGTGAATTTGACAGGTTTGCCAAAAATCTCTTTTTTTTTTTTTTTTTACTGGGAGGTACCGGGGATCGAACCCCGGTCTCTCCATATGGTAGACAGACGCCGAACCTCTTGAGCCACATCCGTTTCCCTGTCAAAAATCTCTTGACCCTAGATGTGAGAGTCTTGTTTCTCAACTATCAATTTGGTTCCATTGGTCTATGTGTCTGTCTTTATGCCAGTACCATGCTGTTTTAAATCACTGTAGTAGACGATATGATTTAAAGTCCAGAAGTGAGAGTCCTCCAACTTTGCTTTTCCTTTTTAAGATGTTTCTGGATTTTCTTCACAGGGACCTGATTTGGTTCTTTATACAGATTTTTCCAGTGAAATAAAATGTGTTGTAGTAAAAAAAAAAAAAAAAAAGATGTTTCTGGCTATTCAGGACCGCTTACCCTTCCAAATAAATTTGATAATCATGCTTTCCATTTATTGTAAAAATGCTCGTGGAATTTTTATTTATCAAGGTTGCTCTGAATCTGTATGTTAATTTGAGTGGAATTGACATCTTAATATTTAGTCTTTCAATCTGTGAGCATGGAATGTTCTTCCAATTATTTAGGTCTTTTTTTTATTTCTTTTAACAGTCAGTTGTAGTTTTCTGAATACAAGTGCTTTACATTGTTGGTTAAGTTTATTCCTAAATATTTGGATTTTATCTTTAATTTTTTTTCACCACTCTTTTGAGACTTTTAGTTTTATTTTTATTTATTTTATTTATTTATTTATTTTTAAGATTTTATTTATTTACTCATCCATCCCCCCCCCTGCTGCCCGTACCTGCCGGGTCAGCCAACCACGCCGCGCGGGCGGGCTTGCCCTCACCAGGAGGCCCTGGGAACCGAACCCGGGGCCCCCCATATGGTAAACGGGAGCCCCACTGAATGAGCCACAGCCGCTCCCCTTTTAGTTACTTTTACTGATATAATCTTCATTTCTAGACTCTCTTCCAAGCCTCTCTCTCTCCTGTCTCTTGGTTATAAACTCTCTCAGTTTCTGTTTATCTGTGAATATTCTAAACTTATCGTTATTTTTGAAAAAGAATCTTGCCAGATATAAGATTCTTGGCTGGAAGTTTTTCTCTTGCAGTATCTTAAATATATCACACTACTGTCTTCTTGCCTCCTAGGTTTCTGATGAGAAACTGGCACTTAATCTTCTTGGGTATCCCTTATATGTTATGCATTGCTTTTCTCTTGCTGCTCTCAGAATTCTCTCTTCGTCTTTGGCATTTAACATTCTGATTAACGTGTCTCGGAGTTGGTCTATTCAGATTTATTCAGATGGGAGTATGTTGTGCTTCTTGGACATGGATATCCATGTCCTTCAATAGGGTTGGGAAATTTTTTACCATTATTTCTTCATATATTCCTTCTGCCCCTTTTCCCTTCTCTTCTTCTGGGACACCCATGACATGTATGTTTGCACATCTCTTGCTGTCATTTAGTTCCCTGAGAACTTGTTCAATTTTTTCCATTCTTTTCTCCATCTGTTCTCTTGTATGTTTGCTTCAGAGGCCATTCTTCAAGCTCACCAATCCTTTCTTCTGCCTCCTCAAGTCTGCAATTATGTGATCCCAGTATATTTTTTGTTTCATTTATTGCACCTTTCATTCCCATAAGATCTGCTTTATTTCTATATATGCTTTCAAATTCTTCTTTGTGCTCATCTAATGTCTTCTTTTTTTTTTTTTTAAAGATTTTATTTATTTACTTTATCCATTTTAAACCCCCCCTTCCCCATTTGCTGTTTTGTGGCCATTCGCTGGGCAATTCTCTGTGTCTGTTTCCTGCCATCTCTTCTCATCCTCCTTCTCCAGTCTTCACCAGGATTCGATCCTGGAGACTTCCGATGTCGGAGAGACGCGTTCTGCCGCCTGCACCATCTCAGTTCCTGGTTTCCGGAACTTTTGGAGCATCTCGTCTTGTCTCTCCCCTGTGTCTCTGTCCTGTTACGTCATCATCTTGCTGCATGGCTCCTGGGGCCTGGCGGCTCACCAACACACAGAGCCTGGCAGCCCATGCACCTTCTATATATATATATATTTTATTTTACCGGGAGGGAACCCAGGTCCCTCCATATGGCAGCAGACGGACGCCCAACCATCTGAGCCACATCTGCCCCCCTAATGTCTTCTTAGTATCCTTAATCTCTTTAGCCATCTCATTGAGTTTGTTAAGGAGATTTGTTTGAACATCTATGATTAGTTGTCTCAACTCCTTTATGTCATCTGGAGGCTTGTCTTGTTCCTTTAACTGGGCCATATCTTCCTGTTTCTTGGTTTGGATTGTAATTTTTTGTTGTTGCTGGGGGGCGGAGTCAAAATGGTGGCTACTGGCCTCTTTCTGACTTGGACAGTTTCAAACTTTAGCTGTCCTTAAGGTTATACTTTATCCAGCTGAATTTACTTATCAGTATCTGAAATCGGTGGCCAACTGTCTCTTCCTCCCCTGTTTTTGGGAAATGGAGCTTCCAATTCCAGCCACAGAATAGCTCCTGAGGCGGCTTGCTGCCAGAGTAGGATCATCACTGGCCTCTGCGGCATGGCCTGTATTTTCCTGGAGAGGCTGGTGTAGGTCCCCCCAGCTTCCTCCCTGCTGGAAGTGGGGCTGGGGCTAATGCTAGAGCTACAATCTGATCTGGATGGAAAGAAGCCAGTCCCTGCCAGCACTGTGATTTTAAGTCCGTCTGCTTCCCCTCGTGCCAGGGGTGGAGTTAAAATGACGGTGACTGGCCTCTTTCTGACTTGGACAGGTTCAAACTTTAGCTGTTCTTAGGATTATACCTTAGCCAGCCAAATTTACTAATCAGTAGCTGAAGTTGGTGCCCAGTCGTCTCTTCCTCCCCCATTTTTGAGTAGTGGAGCTTCTAATTCCAGCCATGGAATAGTTCCCAAGGCGGCTTTTGCCGTCAGTGGAGGATGCTTGCCCTTCATTTTTATATCCACACAGAAGACAACTGATAAACTCTATTTTCACCTTTGCTCCTGAGATCTAACTACCATGCCTCTAGCCATTCTTACTCCTCTTCCCTGGGCTTTTGCTAGCTTCTACATTCTTTTTGATGAACAATAGTGGCAAGTGGATGCTCACTGGCTAAGTATATCTGAAGTTACAGTTGACATCAACTGTGCTTCTGGACCTGTAGGAACCATTTAATTCTGCCTGCAGTTTTGGTCTTGCTCCTGGGATGATCTGACCCTTCTTAATTTGGCTTAATATCTCCTTCACTTAGTATATTTATTCTATCTTGTACTCACATTTTGTGCCAGAGTTCCATTTCCTTGCCTCAGATTAAGCCTCATTCACTATTTCCTTTCTTCTTACTTACCTTATCTTTCCCCAAATTAGAAGCTCAGAGCAATGATCCATTTGAATTGTGGCTAGCCTGCAAAGGTCAAAATGTTGAAGGTTTTGGGTCCTTGCTCAGGGGTGAATTGAATTTCTGTCTTCCCAAATTAAGCCAGTTCTTTTTTTCCTCTCAACTTTTTTTTTTTTTTTTTTAGGCTCATTAAAAAATATTTTTTAATTCGTAGGGGAAAGATCGAAAGGCTATAACACTGCAATGTTAATTGTAATTTTTCTACCTAACCAGTGAATTTTTTCTTTTTCATAATTACACACACACACACACACATTTTTATTATATATATGCATTACTTTTTTCCTCAATTATTTGGACCTCAGGAGTACTGACTTCATTAATCATATCCTTTGCTACATGATACTCTCTTATCGTTGATTATCTGGATGGCCCTCCTTTATATATATATATATATATATATATATATATTTTAACTTTATTTTGTACTTTTAATAATTGAAAACATAAGCAATAAAAAACTAAAAAGTAAACACAGATGAATAAATATATACATTTCTCAATTAAATGTAATGGATACATGTAAATTTTTTTGTTGTTTTGTTTTTTGTTTGTTTTTTTGTTTTTTTTTTGTGTGTGAATCAAACATCAACTTTTTATTTTGGAAAAATTTCAAACCTCAGAAAAGTAAGCACCCACATATCCTTCACTTAGACTCATTGATTGATAACCTTTTGGCACAATTGTTTTCTCTCTCTTCTCTCCCTCTTTATATGTATATATTTGTGTGTCAGGAATACACACATATGTGCATCCATATGCACTTTTTTGTTGAACTGTTTGAAAATCTATTGTGATATCATATCATGATGTTTCATGCTTTACTACTTTAAGGGCATCTCTTGAGAATAAGAATGCTCTTCTACATTATTACATCTAAGGAAATTAACTTTAGTTCCATGTCATCTAATATCCAGTCCATATTCAGTTTCCCCTTTGATCACTCTTGTGTTTTGTTTTTGATCCAGGATCCAGTCAAGGGTCTTATACTGCATTTGGTATTGTCTTTTTATTTTTTTATTTTTTTATTTTTAAGATTTTATTTTTATTTATTCATTCATCCCCCCCTTGCTGCTTGTGCTCGCTGGGTCAGCTAACCACGCCGTGCGGGCGGGCCTGCCCTCACCAGGAGGCCCCGGGAACCGAACCCGGGGCCTCCCATATGGTAAACGGGAGCCCTACTGATTGAGCCACAGCCGCTTCCCTGTCTTTTTATTTTTTTAAAGAATTATTTATTTATTTATCCCCCCACCCCTACCCATTGTTTTCCGCTTGCTGTCTGCTCTCTGTGTGTTCTTCTGTGTCTACTTGTCTTCTCTTTAGGCGGCACCGGGAACCGATCCTGGGGCCCTCCAGAGTAGAGAGAAGGCTGCTCAATCTCTTGTGCCACCTCAGCTCCCTGATCTGCTGCGTCTCTCATTGTCTGTCTTCTGTTTCTCTTTTTATTGCATCAGCACTCTGTGTGGGCCAGCACTCAGCGTGCCAGTTTGCTTTGCACCAGGAGGTCCTGGGAATTGAACCCCGGACCTCCCATATGGACCTTCCATATGGTAGACGGGAGCCCAATCACTTGAGCCACATTCGCTTCCCTGATTTTGTCTTTTTAGTCTCATTCTAGAACACCATCCCCTACACACGCTTTGTAGGGTTTTTTTTTTTACTCTGTTTTTTTTTTTTAAGTTATTGACTTTTTAAAGAACGTGGACCAAAATCGTCTTCTAGCTTTCCTCATATTCTGGATTTTTCTGATTGTTTCCTAATGGTGGTATTTAGCTTGTTCTTCTATCCTTTATATTTCCTGTAAATGGGTTGTTAGGTCTGGGGACTTGGTTCAATTTAGGCTAAACATTTTTGGCAAGAATATTTCATGAATGAAGCTGTGTACTTCATATTACATATTGTTTTAGAGCAGGGTTTCTTAACCTTTTTTGTTCCATGGGCCCCTTTCCAGTCAGGTGAAAACCATAGACCCCTTCTCAGAATGTAGCAGCAGATAGTTTTTATGACACTCAACTAGCATTGGGTCTAACAACTACTGTAATTTCGAAGGATGGATGAGTGTAAGTAATTTTTCAAGATATGCAACAACTAATGTGATATGAAATGAATACTACTGTAATTTATTGCATACATTCATAAGTGAAGGAAATGTTCGATTTCAGTTAGAGGTCAGAAAAAATAAAGATAAGTTGATTTTTTTTCAATTCAAGCTCACAGATCCCCTGAAATCTTTCCACAGACCCTTTGGGGGTCCGTGGACCCCTGGTTTAAACTCCTGCTTTAGAGGCTTATAATGTCAGGATGTCTATTCCTAGTAATGCGAAGTTTGATCATTTGATGTGGAATCACCAGCTTTCTCATTTTAAATGTACATTATACTCAGTAGTTTATAGGATGCTACTTTTTTTTTTTTTTTTAAGGTTATTTATTTATTTATTCATTTATTCCCCCCTTGCTGCTTGTGCTCACTGGGTCAGCTAACCATGCCGTGCAGGCAGGCTTGCCTTCACCAGGAGGCCCCGGGAACCGAACCCGGGGCCTCCCATATGGTAAACGGGAGCCCTACTGATTGAGCCACAGCCGCTTCCCTAGGATGCTACTTTGACATTATGAATATTCTGTTCTCTAAAAACTTTTCACCCAGTGGTTTTACTATTAGTTGATATTTTTCTAACTGAGATATTACTTTAAGAGTTGCATAAAGCCAGTTCTGAATGAACACTAATGAAGGTGAGTTTTGACACGAGCAGTTTGAAAAGAGGATAACGAAAGTTTTTCTTTTGGATTTTGTATTCTTGGAGGAGAAGGCAACAGAAAGAGGCCATTGAATTCTTCCAAAGGTTGTAGGTATTTTTTGTGGCTTTGGCTGATATTAAATTCAGTATTGCTTAAACATTTATTGTTGTCTGGCAGTTTGCTTGAGGTCAGGGAGAACACAGGCTAGAACTAAAAATAAGCTATGGTTTGTTCACAAAATAGAGATTATAATAATTATTTGACAGTTATAGATAATTCTATTCTTTCTTTTTTAAAAAATATTTATTTTTATTTATTTATTTATCCCCCCTTTGCTGCTTGTGCTTGCTGTGTCCATTTGCTGTGCATTTTTCTGTGTCTGCTTGTCTCCCTTTGTTGTGTGATCTTGTTGCACCAGCTCACTGCACCACGCAGGCTGGCTTGCCTTTACCAGGAGGCCCTGGGAATCGAACCAGGGCCTCCCATATGGTAAACGGGAGCCCAACCAATTGAGCCACATCCACTTCCTGATAATTCTATTCTTATTTTCCTTTTCTTTCTTTCACTTTCCATGTTCCTCACTAGGAAAGGGACTCCTTATTTTTTAATTGTCCTCTTCTTCCCCTTGGGCCACCCAGCATGCCTTATGGGTAAAACAGTGTTCCTGAGATCCAGGTATGATTGTCCTGGTTCCTGGCAAGGGAGGGGAATAGAACTCTCCATCCCACAAGGTAGTTCCTGAACCAAGGCAGCCTGTTAAAACAAATTGAGTCTGACAATGAAACACAAGGCTTAGAAATGTACTCTTAGTCTTCTGTTTGGGGGAAAAAGGCCTGAATGAGTCTCAATTTGCTCTGTGACTTTGGAGAAATTAGTTTACCTCTCTACCTAGGGGTGTGTCATGGGCTCCCAATTATAGCAACTTGGAAACGCTGCCCCTTCTTCCATAGGAGAATTCATGAGCATGTATGGGGTACACATATTCAGAGTATAAATTAGGGTACAGTTTCAATTGTAGTTTTCCTTTTGCAGCATTTATTATAGATGAACCTCCCCAATATGTAGTTCTTCCTTCATCTCACTTATCTTAAAACAAGACTATCTAAGAGTAAACTAGACATTGTGATTTCATCTTTACTTTATCAGAATCAGATTGTTGTGGGAAGTAAAGATACTAAAGGGTTTATGCTTGTCCTCTTAGTTTATAGGCCACCCAGAAATCCCATCACTTCCAAATAACTATGGTGAGAATTTTTTAGGGAGAGAGGACAAGACTATGTGCTATTTATGCTATTCTTGTAAAGGCCAAGTAGATCCCAAAGGAAGCATGCTCCAATCAGTAACTAGTGTTTTGTTTTATTTTAAGAATGTTGAAATCCTACAGAACTCCTCTTCAGAGAATTCAGATAAAAGGTGAAAAGTTCACACCACTTCCTTTCTTCTAACTGCAGCTTCTTGAGAATTGAACAAATGTCTTAGTAACTGCTGTCTGCTTCTTTTATACATACACACACATAGACTTTAAAGTCACCTTTTTCCTCCTTGTCTGAGCCAAAGAGTTAGTATATTCCTTATTTTTCCCTCAATGACATTTCCAGATGGGTTTCTCCTGGCTCTTCTTTCCAGCTGCCTACAGATGTGGTCTAACATTCTGGGGAGTCAGACACACAGTCAGAAATGCATTCATTGGCTCTCACACCCTGAGCTGCACACTTTAAAATTAATTGAGGGCCTGGCTGAGACATTTTTCATGGGTATACAAATATCAGTACTCTTTTTTTTTCCTCTTTAGGTAAGCCACCTTGGTAGGGGAGACTTGATGTTACTCTTTTTTTTCTTCTTCTTCCTTTCAATCTAGGTTCTCTAGTTTCTTCTTCATGTTTTGGTTGAAATCAGCTATTGTTTGGTTTTGAAAGAAGTGTTCAAAGCCCTAGGTTTAATTTTCCCAGCTGGGATGGATGGGGTCTCCTTGGGCTTTCCAAGGAGGGCTTCTAATTTTTGTAGAGTCATATTAGGGATTTCAGTTTGACCACAACTTCCCTCCAAAATCTAAGTGTCCCTGAGTTAAAAGAGTTAAGTGACACTGGATCACAGGGAGCTCAGAGACTGCCTGTACTGTTTAATCCCAACACAATACCAAAATAGAAAAATAATTCCTGGGAAGCTGTTAGGAGGAACTTCCCCTACTTAATGCAAATCTGTTTTGGGGAAAATGTTTAGAAATTTTGAATCCCTGTTTTACTTTGGTCTTTTTCAGGTTAACATTTGTCCCCACAAAAGTGCTGCATCATAGTTATGGGGTAGGGCAGGGTAGAGCCTGTTCCCTGGATGTCTAACCATACTACCCTACCACAGCCTCCTGGTCTGCCCAACCCCTGCCTGCTTTTCCTCTCTTAAGTTCAGGAAGCAACCACAGTGGCTCCTACTGGTTTCTCCATTCCTTTCCTACCACAGCTCTAAAATTAAGGTCAAACTCTGCAAAAAAGAAATCAGACTTCAAGAAAACGTATCTCTTGAGGCTCTAAAATCTTATCCCCTTTTGCTTTGTGTTTAAAGAGAGCAGTCAAGGTGCAGGAGAGAGAGAGAGAGAGAGAGAGAGAGAGAGAGAGAGAGTGCATGTGTGTGTGTGTGTGTGTTGGGGGTGGGTATTTGACCTGGGTGAAAAGAGGAGCTATTAAGAGATAACTACTAGAAGGGAGGATCAAATCCACAAGGTGAGACATCCTGCACGACAATTTGCCAGTTCTCTTCAAATCAGTGTCATAAAAGAACAGGGCTAAATTAAAAAAGGCTTAAAGGATGTAACCAATTACAATGCATGATGGATAAATCAACTGTAAAGGACACTTTGGGGTTGTTTAGGAGAAACTTGTATGTGAGTTGTGTTAGATGAGATGAAAATTTATTGAAATGGAAAAGTGAAGTCATTGAAAAAAGCCGGTCATAGGAAAGTATGTATAATATGATCTCATTTTGTTAAAAACAAGGATGTGTATACATGTGCATGGAGTGAGAGCAGGAGGATGTGCACAGTGGTAATCTCAGAGTTGGGGATTGGTTTTTGCTCCTGCATTTTCTTATTTCCCCCAACATATGTACAGCTTCTGTTATAATGAGTTATTTTCTCTTTAAGAGAGGAGGCGAGAAGACTTGTGCTCGTAATGCTTCAAAGCCTGACAGCATGAAGAAATGACTCATAACTTGTTTGTTGAACCAGCTAGCTGTTGAGTTTTTGCCATGAGTGAGACCTTGTTGGCTGTCTCTCTCTTAACTTCTGTAGGCCTTGAGTATTTTGGCATCACAAGGCCTCATGCTAAAGGAGGATGGGTTGAAGAGTAGCCTTGTCTTTATTTCACAAGCTTCTATATCCCACAATACTTCAAAGATAGTAAAGTAAGTGAAATAGCCCCTCTAGATGCCCAGGCCAGACCTATTGGTCAGGGGCTGGTTTCTTGTTGTAAGCTGCTAAGTCTCCACCCGCACAGTCCATCACTGCCCACAAGCAGCCACAAAGCTTCTCACTCCCTGTATCATCTGCTGCTTTCCTCCTTCCCCTCACCCCATTCCAGTCCCTCTTCCAATAGCTGTCGCTTTCTCCTTCAGGTGCCTATAGTAGGGGTATGTCGGTGTGGTCAGGCCTGAGCTGGATTTCCAGCTAGGCCTATGAGGAAGCAGCAGAGACACATCGCTGGTCCTTCTGAAGAAACACTTGTAGAAGGGGTAGCCCCCAGGGATTCTGCCTGGCAGCCTGGCACTTAGGTATTGCATTAGTCTTCCCCATTTCAACCCCATCAATAGCTTCTTGTCTTACTCCTCATGTATCACCAGTGCTTTTCACAGAAGCTGGATCATAGTAGGTGCTCAAAAATTGTTTGCCAAAGGAATCAGTCTGTTGGTGTGCTGGGCCCTTCTTCCACTCTTGGTCCACTATCTTGTCTGTTGTTTGTGTGCTTTGCACCATACGGACTATTCCCCAGTGGGCAGACCCTTGACTTCTGGCCCTTTCCAGTCATACCCCCCTTTGCCCAAAGCCATACTGCAGCAGTTGGGAGACAGAGCCAAGTGGCTCTGGAAGATAGTACCTAAGGCTTCTTATCTTTGGTGTGTGCCCTTTTTCTTTTTCATTTGCTGTTGCCCAGGAACCAAAGCATCCGCCAGCGCTCAGCTGCATGGTGAAATGGCTGGGCTCCTTGCCAGGGTGCTTAGCCAGGTGGTTGGGCTGTGGAGGCTGCTGCATGCGATGGGCCGATAATACCCCACGGTGCTGTAAACAGGACACTCCACCCTCCTGCAGCCACCCAGCCGGTGCCTGGCAGCCTGCTGCTTTGTCATGGCCTGTCATGATATGGGCTTCTCTTCTCTGATAGGGGAGCCAGTTTTCCCATTTCCCTCCCCCTGTTTCCCAAATCTGAGAGGGGTACTTTCCAGAAATGAAACCAGCTCATCTTCCAACCGCAGTCAACCGTTGTGACTTCTCAAAGCTTCTTTAACCATAATCACACGATTGCAGGGCAGAACCCAACACCCAGATCTTTCCTGTAAGCCCATGAGGGCTGGCACAAACCCTGTTTGAACTATACTCACTTAAGATGACATTTCTTAGGGGACATTTTCAACTGAGGTAGGTCTCGTGGGCAGCAGAACTTGAGTGCTGATCTGTGGCTGCTGATGCTCACACCTAAAAGCAGATTAATTCCCCTGGAACCATTTATTCAAGGTAGTATCCATGACTGGGTTAGACTGTCACTAGTAAAGGAAAGGGCTTGACATTGAAGGTGTGCCTAATATCTCCAGGGTGTGGTGCACCTTTCTGGGGGACCAGGAGAACACAGGCCTATGGATCTGGGAGCTAGAACTCACTCTACACATCTTTTCTGGCTGGTCTCCTCTTTCTGGGCTCCCTCACCCTCATCTCCAACCCTAAAAGATTTTGGTTGGGGGAGGGATCAAGTGACATGAATTGGGTTGACATAATCTTCCTAATTAAGACTTTAAAGCATATTTGCACCTCGTCTTCTGTTCTTTACAGCATCCCTAAGAGGTACCTTAGGCCAGGATCTCCATGTTCCTGTTTGTCAGATGGGAGAGCAGGCCCTGTGAGGTTGTGTGGTGTTGGCTGCGGTTGCACACAGTTTGGCTGAGCTGCAATCAGAATGACACTCCTCCCGCCTTAACCCCTACCAGCTATTTGGAGGACGCATTTCTCCCCCTTCTCTGACTGAACCAGCCTGCAGCCCCTACAAGAATGTCTGATTTTGGCTTTGGTTTGTGTTGTCGTTGTGGGGAACTTGACACCTTGGTGTAGCCCTTAATCAGTTTTGGTATCCAAATTAGCAGGTGCTCACAAAACCATCTGGGGGGAGGTTTTTTAAATAAGTGGTAGATTTTTTTCCTATCAAAATCTTATCTTTTTTAAGTGTCCCTTCCCTTATTTCCTGGGCACGAAGGTAACATGGCATTTAGTCTCCTCAGTGGAGCTTGGACATCCTAAAATTTAGGGGTTTGGGAGAGGAGGTGGAGCCTGGCTGAAGGGCTCTAGGATAGAAAGTAATTCTGTCATCTTGTGGATAGCTGGGGGCTATGCCAGCATCCTCTATTAGACGTGGTCATCTTAGAAATAAGTCTGAATTCCAACTGTCTCCTTATATAACTTAAAGAAACTGAGGCAAGTCCTCCCATTTGACTTAGATGCAGTGAGATCCTTGAGGTTGACCAGTGGAGAGTGAGTCAGAGCCTGCTGATTTTGGATTGGGATTACTTTGGTGTCTATCCCCTCCCTCCTTCCCTCCCTCCCTCCCTCCTTTCTCTCTCTCTCTCTTTTTTTTTTTGCTATTTGTGTTATTATTATTATTATTATTATTTGTATATGGAGGAGCAAGTCAGGACCCATGAAGTCCCCAGAGTCTTTGTGATTTGTGAATAGCTTTAATCCGAGGTGTCTGGAGAGAATGTAGAATTGACCAAAATGGATGATTGGATTCTCACATCAAATTTCAGGATTCTAGACACTTCCTAGTCCTGTGAGTACTAGCAGTAAAGTATCACCTCTGATTATTACACTTGAGATTGACCTCCTACTGTAGTTCATTGAATGGGTGGTGTACGAAGGATGATAGAAACTGATGTAAAATAGGTGTGGTTGAAATCATTCCTGGTAGATAGTAGGATTCTTTACCCCAGGTTAAAAAAAAAAAAAAAAGTCATTGCAGAGCAACAGGGGTTCAGGTTCCATCTCTTTCTTACTTCCCTTCCCTTCAAAGGAGCTAAGGAAGCAATCCATCCTCCAGGTGTCTAGGCAGATGTCCCAGCAGCCTTAAAGGGTATTCCTGGTGTAAGAGGGATATGAATCTCAGGGAATAGTTGAAAGAAGATGGATTTAGGGGGAAGGAAGCTTGGATTTAACTCTAGGACTGTCACTGACTTCCTTGGTGACAGTCTAATCAAAGACTGACCTTCCTTGTGTCTTAGTTTCCTCATCTAGAAAATGCAACATTCTTTCCCTAATCCTTTCAGAGCTAACAGGAGAGCACCCCTTTTGGGGACAGGGCAAAACTTGAAAGTATTACATAAACACAAGATATACTTAAGGGTCCCAAGAAGGAAAAAATTGAAAGATTTTTTGCACCAACTCCTGCTGAGAGGAAGGGAGAGACAGCTCCAAGAAATCTTTCTCCCCATTGCTTATTTCTCAACCCTGGAGTAGTACTCCTCTTCCTTCCAAACAACGATGAAGCTCCCTTTAGGATTATGGCATTTTAGTCTTTATGCCATCTGTTTCCCACCTGCCTCTCTGGTTATCTGTCATGTAACTTTTGTAAATTTGCTTTCCAGGGCCTCTGCATCATCAGTGGCTCTTATCACAGTTTTGGAAGGCCACATGGCAGTATTTGGTGTCTGACCTGGCTGCTGATGTTGGTCAGAACCTCCCAGAAATACCCAGACTGCCACATTTTGATCTTAAACCCAGAATAGGAAAATTAGTGGTTGAAATACTAGTGTAGAAGATAAAGTTGGGGCTTGAACCTAGCATGCCTGTTACTAACTTACTGGGCGGGTAAGAAAGAGTTGGGCCTTTCTGAGCCTCAGAGGGGTCAAAAAACAAGCAGCTCAGGGAAGTGAGAAGGGCATGGATAACTAAACAGACAACTTCAGAATACATGGTAAATTAGAGGAGGTTTATCTTTCTAGTATCAGTCTTTCAATTTTATTCAAATATTTGGGTGCTGGCCAGTTGCCAGCCCCATGCTCTGGGCACTGTGGGGGATACAAAGATAAATCAGAGACAGTCCGTGGCCTCAGGTTGTTTATTATCTAGAAGTTACAAATACCTGTAATCCAAGAGAGTGGGTGGTAAATGCTAGAAGAGTACAAAGTACTAAGGAAACAAAAAATTTTGAGACATTCCTTCCAGGGGATCCAAAGGCTTCGGAGGCCAAGACAGTTCGGCTGGCCCTGACAGATGGGTTGGATTTCAACCCTGAGCACATGTGCAAAACCTCAGTGGCGGGAAGTCCTGGAACATGGGTAGGAAATGGTGCGTAGTTTGCCCAGGATTTAGAGACCTTGAGGAGGAGTAAAGTATAAAATAAAGGTAAGTGGGACCAGATAATCAGGGTTCCACTGGCAGGATTTATTGATGTGGAAGGATGTTTTTTGATAAGGTGAAAAAAAATTGCAAAACAATATGGTATGATCTCACATACGTACATACATACATGCAGAAGATAAGAACATATATATATTAGTGTGTATATATATATATTAATAGCATTAACAGTGGTTATCTCTGGGTATTGAAATTTGAGAATTTGTTTTCTTATTTATTTTTCCTGATTTTTCTACAACTCACACTACCTTTGTAAGTGTGAGTTATAGAAAAATCGTATATCATATGAATGCCGATGGAGATGAACTAGAAATATGCCAGGGATTAGATAAAACTGAGAATGAAAGTTGGCCATTCAGTAACATTTTGATATCCAAATTGGGGTGGGGGACCTCTCAAATGTCCTAAAATATGGAAGCGGTGAAGCATACTACTATATATCAACTATGTACTCATTAAATATAATGATTGTTGAGACTTGGAAATGGGTATATGAAATGGGTGGGATGAAGCAAAATATAATATAGTAGCTTTTATATTGATTACAGCTGTCATAATGTATGTAAATAGATGAATTTGGATAATGTAGATAGTATTGTTAAGTGTCTTTTTAATATAAAACCCTTCAAATTTATTTATATGTGCAATCCCCAGTTCTTTTTGCTGTGCTTAATGCACATGTGAAATATCAAGGGATTACTACAGATGTGAAAGCATTTTGTTCTGTTTAAAGGAGAGCTCCATAGATCTTAAGAGAGAGTGTTTTGAATGTGGTGATGGAAAACAGAGTCAACCCAGAGGATTGAAATTTACAGATGATCCAAAACCCTTATATTTTATCAATATTTTCAACTTTTACCTTCTGCCAGAAAGCCTTAACCAAAAGCTTCATTTAGAAATAAATGAATGGATTTGTGATTGCTTTATTTTTGTCCCGTTTAGATACAAGTCAGAGGCAGAGGAGAAAACCAAAACTTGGATATTTTTCTAAACTGGATTCCTCAGTCCTGGAGAGTTGAAAGTAGTTATGTCATTCTAGTCATCTCAGTCACCTGTGTTCCCAGTGCTGAAGGAAGTGTGAAAAGCCCTTCAGTTAACTGGGTTGTATTTGTACAATGTGTAAGGAGCCCTGCAATGGGTGCTAGGGGGAGGAAGAAGGGCAGGAGATAAAAGTTGGAAGAAAATGTGATGTCCTCTTCAAGTTTCCCTCTTCAATGCTCTCAGGAAACAGTATGGGGACCGAGGAGTTCATAGTCCAGTAGGAACAGGAAAAAGGTAGAGGACATTTATAAAGAAATACCTAAGTCCAAAGTAAAATGGTGCAAATTGTTTGTGGTGATAAAGGCTAATTGGTTAAGTCAGGAAAGCTCTTGTGCTTTTGAAGTATGCTTTCATGTTCTTTTAGGAGGGAGGTGGATATGTGATATGTGACTATGTGACTGTCAGGTGAGGCTTACTGGAAGAGAGGATTGGTTACCATGTCTCTTTCCTCCATGCTGATGCCAAGATGTGCTCTCTTCCAGCCAGCGTCCCATGTTCGGTGGCCCCAGAAAAATCAGTGTGTAGGCCTCAGCCACCCCAAGTCCGACGTACTTTCTCCCTGGACACCATCCTCAGCTCCTACCTTCTGGGCCAGTGGCCACGTGATGCTGATGGGGCCTTCACCTGCTGTACCAATGACAAGGCCACCCAGGTAATGAAACTCTCTCCTTTTGGGAGAGGGATAAGGATGGGGTGGGATGGCTAGCTGGCAATGGAAGACTTTTATATTTTTAAAGCAGCTTTATTGAGATATATTCACATACCATACAATCTATCCAAAGTATACAATCAGTGGCTTTAGTATGATCACAGTGTTGTACATTCATCACCACAAACATTTTTAGAACAATTTCATTACTCTAAAAAGAAATGGAAGGCTTTTGATCTAGTTAACAATTCTCAGTCATTGAAGTGATATCTTGGGTTTTGACTGTACATATTTACCATGTAGGTTTTTATTGACTATATAACATTTACCAGCTTGTTTTTCTTTGTAAACTTATTGGAAAATGAATTTTCATTCCCCCTTACTGGTGGAAGAGAAAAGTTAATATGGGTTTTTCACTTTGGCTTTTGAGTATTTGTACATGGGTAACTGAGAGTTGACTTTGGAATTTATTCTTGGTTTTAAAGAATGAGATTTACCTTGCTAAAATTAAACTGAGATCAACATTCAGTTGAGTTTTGCATTCCCTGGACAACTGGAAAAAGTGACCCAAAAATGTACTAAGCCAGGACAGAGTCCCCTTGGAGCAATAGGAGTGAGAAGTTCTCAGATAATGGAGAGTTGTCCCTTAGCCGGCCACCCAAGGGCTGGCAGACGCTGGCCTGGAATTTCAGTGGACCCATTTGGTATTTTTCTTCAGGTTAGCCTTTTCATTAAGAATTCTATACTTGGAAGGAAGCTCTGCAGATCATCCAGTCTACTTGTCAGTTTTTGGGTAAGGTAGTGTTAGCCTGAAAAAGAAGTCATCTCATGTGAAATTATGCAAAGATGTTTCTTAATCTGACTCAGGATGTCAACATTCTTAGTTAATTTTTTTTTTTTTTTTTTTTTTACCGGGAGGTCCCGGGGATCGAACCCAGGTCCCTCCATATGGGAGATGGACGCCCAACCAGTTGAGCTACATCCAACCCCTTAGTTAAATTTTTAAGAGTCAATTTCCCTCCCTTTTGATGCAGTTTAAACCCATTCCTGTTTAACTTAGAGCAAATGAGTTGTTCCCCTCTGCCAACCCGGATAAGAGGACACTGAGTGTGGAAAGGCTCAGAGACAGACGTTCGTTCTGGGTGGTCCTGGGCAAGTCAGCTCTTCCTTTACAAAATGGATGGAATGTATCTGCTCTGCCTACTTGTAGGTGGCATCATGACCAAATGACATGTATGAAAGTGCTTTGTACAGCTCTCTTTGCGCTACCTCCTCTTCTGAGCAGATCATGTCAGTTCCTTTCTTTTATTTATGAGATCTATCCCCAAATGTTGTTCATGAATGTTTTGATGCCCAGTCCTGTTCTTGGAATGTTGGAGTAAAGAATAAGGAAATGAGCAAAGGCTTTGGCCTCTTTTAGACTGGATTTCAGTTCCATGAAGGCCAGAAAACATACAGCCAAGGGATCAGCTGGGGCCAAAAATCTGACACATTTGGAAGAAGAAGAGAATCCTCATAAGAATATCCCACCTTGAACCAGCAAGAATTTCCTGCAGTTAAAATCAATGTCCCTCTTCAGCTGTATGAACAGCTGTAGGGGAGAATACACTCCAGGTAGCAGAGTGGGCCTACTACTTCCTGGGAGTCTGGGCATTGTTGTTGCTTTGAAAAGAGCAAGTTGGACAAGTTTTGCTTCCCCCCACCCCCATGGGTACACACACCCATTTCTCTTTGGAGGCAAATGCTCAGTCCAAATAATATATTGTATCTAGTCAAGCAGGGGCTTCCTGGAGAAGCAGGACTTGAGGTTTCTTCAGGCGTATTAGTTCATGATTGTATCCCCCTTTGTCAGGCAGCAGGCTTCCGTGTAGCCCACCTGTTCCTGTCTTGTCCTTTCCTGCTTCCAACTTTCTAGGAAGACTCCAACCCACTCCTCACATAACTCTTTCTCTTTGTCAAATCAAGGGCAGGGTTAGCCTCCGATACTCTCTGGCTGGGTTGAAAGGCATGAGCTCTAGACTGTGTTTTTGCTCAGGCTCCAGCTGCAGGCCAGATCTTTTATATAACAAGTCTGGGCTTCTTGCCACAGCAAGACAGAGGTCAGTGATGCTCCTCCGTGGGTCTGGCAAGGCCAAGCCATGCAGCTTTCCTCTTTCCCTGGGATGGGCTCCAGCCCTCGAGGAACTCTTAGCAACCTGTCAATATTGTGGCTGCCGTCAGGAGGTGGGAGAATTCTGATCAACATAGACATCCAAACGAAAATATGCACTCTGCCCATCTTTCATTTCTGTCCTTCTGGAAATTTTCTGCTTTTAGGTTTCAGGCACCATTCAAATTCCTGCTTGAGCCCCCTGGCCTGGCACAAGCTACCTTCTATGACACTGGTATTAAACTGTGAATGCTTGAGGCTCTCCTTACATCTCTCTAAGTAATTGTTGTTCCATCACTACTGAGCACCAGTATATCACCCAGAAAGGACTGGAGACAAGGGAGACGTTTTATTGTAGAGATACAAAGGTAGAGAGATGGTAGGGAGGCAGGATCTAGCAAAGCCCTTGAGAGCTTTTAAGCTGTTAAAGTGGGTTACTGCCAGAACCTTTCCCCAATTGCTTTGGGCTAAAGTGTGGCTATTGCCACCCCACACCCCCCCACACCTTCTGCCCTTTCTCTTCTAGCCACACCAGTGTAGTCATGTGTTTTCTGCTATAGCCACCATAACTGGCAGCTCCTTTACTCCTTTACTCCCCACCCTGGCCCCAGAGGAAGCAGGCAGATTGTATTTAGGACCATATCAGCTCCCAGGCATTCCAGGGGGGCATGCCTTACAGTGAGATCAGCAACCATGATTATAGTTTAGGCTGAGCAGCTCCCCTCTCTGAACCCCCTAGAGCAGGCAAGGACCCTACCAATTCCAAGTGAGTTTCAAACCTGGGCAGCAAGCACTGCTGAATCCCCGCCATTTAGATCACCATGCATGTGGTATATCGAGACTTTTTCACAGAGCAGAGGACAAAGTTAAAAGCTCTCAGTTCTGTAATATGTTACATTGCCAAAAAGCCTAGTATTCTTTTCCTTGGCTTAGCTGTGGTTTGGGCAAGTACAAAGGGTTTTCTATCCTATAGGTAGTCCTCAGAATATTTACAGTCTGGCATGGAGAGGGTCAGAAGAAAGATGTAGATGGATCTCATTTGGGAAATTGGTGGAGTTAGCCCAAGAAGTAACCCTGGATGTTTTAAGTAGGAAGAGAAGGTATGAATATGATAACCAGGGAAGGAGTACTTTGGATATGGTGGATGTTTTGAGCCAGGATTAGCAATGGGAGAGGGACCAGATCTCCCAGAGGTCAGCTTGGTGAGCACAAAGAAGAAGTTGGGTCCAGCAATAGCTAAACACAGAGTGACCAGCCAGGAGAGACTAGAGAGGCTCCTGTCCAGAATCAGCATCATCTGGAGGAGCTTTCTTTGTGTCCTGAAGGCATTTGTCAGGATTCTCCAGGTCAAACTGACTATTTTTTTGCCTCTTTGGACCACACAACCCCCCAGGTCAGTTGGTAAACCAGAGCTGCCCATTGGTGTTTTGGGCTGGTCCCTCCTAGCGGCTAGGCCCAGGCCCAGGCGGGTGATGGCAGCACAGGCTAGTGGCTGTAGTCACCATTCTCCCTTCTTGCTGTGCAAAGCACTTGAGTCTTCTTGCACTCTTCTGGAGGGAGGAAGTGGTCTCACCACAGCTGGAATGACTGTTTGAGCAACGTTCCCCTGCTGGTCTCATCCTGCAAGCAGACAGGGCCCTGAGTACCTGCACGGCCCAGCCCCATTTCTTTTGCATTCTCCAGGTAAGGTGGGGAATCCACTATGATAGAATTTTTTTCTTCAGGCCTGACTTAATCTTTGGAAAAAAAATAGCTTAAGTATTCGTCAAGTCTCATACAGTGTTATGAAGGCCAGAGGCAGAGGTGGGATGCTTGTTTAAGAAAACTTCCCTTTCTTTCTTTTCCCTACCTGCACCCTGTCCTCCTTTTCCCAGGTTAGTACCTCGGCATTTGGTGATGACATGCCATTCCATCTGACCTTTTAAAAATGTTTTCCTTTGTGGGTGTGTGGGCCTGGGCATAGCACCTATTTTACATACTGAGATCAGGACCCTGTTGTTCAGCATATGGTTTGATGACAGCAGAGAATTTTTGAAAATGGGGCCATGAGGCTTAATTTGAGGGTTTTGTAGTCATTTTAGGGACAGAGGAGGCAACTTTGGTCATCTGCAGCCAGGATTCTGGCCAGCAGGCCACCCTTAGAGCCTTCTCCTGCCTCTTTGCTTGGTTGGAGTCCTGAGGGCTGATTCCCTCCTGAATTTCAATTGCACACATGGTCACTGACCATCTATACCATGGCAGGCTACTCTTTTCTTCTGATCGGTAGAGTGAGTTATGCCCCAGGGCCAGCCTAGCTCTGCCCCTGGAGCTTCCCTAGCTGCCTCGGTCACTGAGACAGCATGGGCTAGGCTCTTCCTGCCTCTGTCATGGAGTCCAGGTAGAAACCTAGTTGGGCTGGGGGTAGAGAAACAGGCTCAGTTTGGAAGATTTTCAGTTCCATCCTGCCCCCCACCTTCTTGTTATATCAGGCTGCTCTCTGGGAAGCTGCCCTTCACCCCTACCCTCAGTTTTCCTTCTACATGTTGCTCTAGGATCTCAGAATCCCAGGCAAGGCTTTCTTGGTCTAACCCACACCCAGTTTTGCATAATTAGAGCAGCATTTTCACAGTGCACTGAGGCCACTCATGGTTAGTAAGCAAGCAGCTTGACTTCTCCCTCAGCTGCTCCCCTGGGCCAGAGTGTTCAAAATAAATGTGTTGCAGCGCATGAGTCCCCTTGACAAATTTGGTCTGCCGAGCTTGAGTTCTACTCTGCTCAAGGATCATTTGGGGGGGTCGGATGTGGCTCAACTGGTTGGGCGTCCGTCTCCCATGTGGAGGGACCCGGGTTCGATCCCTGGGACCTCCCGGTAAAAAAAAAAAAAACAAAAACCAAAAAACAAACAAACAAAAAAAGGATCATTTGGAATGACTACTTACAGTGCTGTTAGGTAGCATAGCTTAATCTTTGTGGCCAGAAGGGTAGCTCTTTGAAGGGTATCTTTCCTTAACTGTAATTTTGCTGTGCTCTGAGGAGACCTCAGTCCACACCTCCGTGGTGAGATCTGGAGGAAGAAGGTCCCATCCACCCTGGGACACTGGAAATCAGGCACAGGGCATGGTCCTCACTCTTGGATGCTTCCAGTTCCGTGGGAAGGGCTCAAAGCCCACACTCATGCCATGTGCCTAAAGAATAGGTTCAAACACAAGAAAACCTACTTGTATCAAGGTCCTGATGCTGCCATAACAAATCACCTCAAACTTAGTGGCTTAAATCAACAGAAATTTATTCTCTCACAGTTCTGGACACAGCAGACTGAATTCGGTTTCACTGGGCCTGTATCAAGGTGTCAGTAAGGCCATGCTCCCTCAGAGGCTCTGAGGAGAGGATCCATTCTTTGCCTTTTCCTGCTTCTGGTGGCTACCAGCGTTCCTTGATTTATAGCCATATCACTCCATTCTCTGCCTCCAGGGCCACATTGCCTCCTCCTCTTCTCTCTGTCTAGTCTCCCTCTGCCTCCCTCTTATAAGGACACTTTGGGATGACATTTAGGGCCCACTTGGATAATCTAGGATGATCTCTCCATCTCAGGATCCTTATCTTAATCAAATCTGCAAACACTGTACTATATAAGGTAATATTTACAGATTCCAAGGATTTAGGACTTGATATCTCTGGGGGCCATTTTTGAACCCATCACATCTGCTGACCTCATCACCTACTATTCTGCCCTCATTCATTCTGTTCCAGCCACACTGGCCTCCTTTTTATTCTTAAACTCACCATCCTGACTCCTGCTCCAGGGCACTTGCTGTTTCCTCCATCTGGAACACTCTTACTTCAGATATCCCCATGGCTCACTGCCTCCCTTCCTTCAAGTTTTTATTCAGATGTTACTTTTTCAGTGAGGACTTCCCTGATATGGCATTTAAAATTATAATACCCCTCTCAGCATTCCTCACCCCTTTCTTTTTGTATTTTTCTCCTTAGCACTCACCACTGTTTAAACTGTCTCCTCTAACTAGAATGTAAACTCAAAGGGGGCAGGGATTTTGTTTGTGCAAAGCTTTATCCTAGCACCTAGATTAGTACCTGGCACACAGTATACATTCAGTAATTATTTGTCAAATGCGTGAATGACATACATCCCGAACTTGTATATAGATGAGACACAGAGCAAAGGGGTAGCCAGCACTGGGTAGATAAGTTAAGGAAGGCTCACTGATAGGAAGAGTTGGCAGGGCAGGGTGTCTTAAATGGGGAGTCCAGCCTGTAGAAGGCCAGAGGTCAGGGGGTAAGGTAAGATGAAGGAGATAAGTTGGCCTGGGTAGGACAGAGAATCAAGTATGGAAAGCCCATGAGCTGAAGGTAAACATGGTGATCTCTCTGACCAGGAGGTAGGCTTTGAGACAGAAGAGATGGCCTTGACTGTACAGTTTACACAGAATAGGCCCTCTCTGCAGGAAGATGCTGAGCAGAGAGAGGTGGGATGAAATGGATTATAAGAGGAGATTATCCTAGCTTCCATGATTTTCACATCCTTTGTAAATTCTTGTGCTAGCTTGTGTCAGACTTCTAACCCCTCATGTATCCCAGAAGAAAGAAGGCAGTTGAAGAGATTGCAGGAGATGTTAGTTGAACCTGAGTGTGGCTGTTTTTTCCCTACCTCTCACCATGGGTACAGTATCTTCCTGGAGGAGGAGAAATGGGCATCATCACTTTCACCTTTGTCATCCCGTCTATATTCTCTGCCACCTTTTCAGGGATAATGGACTTGCATTGGACTCAGAGCTTTGATTAACAGATTAACTAGCAATCTGTAGGGTTAGCTTTGGAGCTGGGAAGGGAGGACTGTTCATGTGTCCTCTGTGTTGAGGTGGCTGTTAAGGAGAACGGCTTCCTCCTCACTTTTCAGTATATGCAGCAGTCTTTTCTGAGGCTCTTTCTGGTTACACCTGGGCTTAGAGGGGCATGGACATTTAGAAGTAGAACAGCTGCTTGGTTTCCAAGTACTATCAGAGTCAGATTCACCAAGAGGGCTTTGGGGTATAGGTATTAAGGTATGGACCCGAAGGATGTGCTGTATGACCTCTTCCTAAAGAAGGGAATTGTAGGAGAATGGATCTCTGGATAATCTCTCTTGGAATGCTAGCACGAGGCCAAGGAAATGAGGGCAGTTGTCACACTGTGGCTGTTTCTCACAGCCCAATAAATGTTCTGATCAGTGGGCATCTGGAAGAAGGAGGAGCTGGGGAGACTCGATCTCCTCGGGGCCCACTCCACTGCAGCTGTCTCACAGGCAGTCTGCTCTCACAGTCCTGCTCAGACTGCTCCTGCCAAGCTCTTCTTAACAGCTGTTGGGTGGTGAGTTGTCTTCTTTTTTTTCCCCCTTATCCTCCCTCTTTTCTGTTTGCAACAACTTCTTGGGGGAGGTCAGCAGATCTGTTGGAGGAGATGGTTCCCAGGCTCTCATGTTTTTGGCATCTTGTGCAAAGAAGCTAGAGAGGAGCTGGTTCCACTGGAGCGATCCCTCTTGGGTCCCTCCCTGGGAATGGAAGTGGGGATAATTGGTGGTGGGGAGGGATCTGGTCCTCCTCCACTTCATGCTTAGAGCCCACAGCCCCCCACACCCTTGGGTGGGGCCTTAGGAAGTGGGTCCACAACTCCCTCTGCCTCGATCATGGGCCTTTTGATTTCTGTGCAGCAGAAGAGGGAGGAGGGCAGCCTTAGAGCCCTTTTCACGTGAGGGGCAGAGCAGGGCCTGGGTGAAGGAGTAGTGATAAAACCAAGAGGTCTGGGTCCAGAGTTTTGAAAGTGTTTTCTCCCCTGCTTGTCTAGGAGGACTTGGGGGCCTCCAACACTTATTTTATGTGCAGCCTTGAGGCACTGCACTATACAGGAGTCTCCTGTTTTGGTTGGGGACTGAAGATAGGGGTCTTCTGTTGATTTTCCTCCTGTTCTATCAATTAATGATTTCTTAGTGGAGTCCCATCTGCCAACTCATTTCTACCAGGCTCCCCAGAACCTGAGCCCATGCTAGGCACATACATAGAGGGTGAGAGTAAAGACTGCCAATGGTTCCTAGAATCCATGCTTTTGGAGTTGGCTGGGATAGGGAGGGGCAATGCTTGTCCTTGCCCTTGGGGAGCACCTGGTATAACTGGGGTTATGGTACATGTATAAAAGTCATTAAGAGGGGGTTGGAGGTGGCTCAACTGGTTGGGCGTCCGTCTCCCATATGGAGGGACCCGGGTTCGATCTCCGGGACCTCCCGGTAAAAAAAAAAAAAAAAAAAAAAAAAAAAG